>BMAO01028717.1:0-290048 GCA_019973975.1 Trichonephila clavata
CCACTAAATCAGCCATTTGTTTCTGACATTCGGCCTGCAGCTTGTTGAAATGCTGTAGATAACGCGCAAACCGGTAAGATTTGACCATGGTGCACTCGGAAATGTCATAATTTTCGTGCACCTCATCGTGCAGGTGATCGGGTAGCGTACGGTCATGGAGATCCTGGAACTTTGGCAGCGTCTCCAAGCTGATGGTAAACAACCCAGCTGCTCAAAGAGTTTGCGCTGGTCGGTTCCCTTGACCACGATGAGGCCTCGATTGCCTTGCGCCAGCTGACCAAATTTACCCCTGACGCAAAAGCTGAGGTATTCGAGGGGCACGGATCCAGGCAGGTGGCTTTTGAGACGGAGACGTTCGTTGATATAACGATTGACCCGGTCATCTTTCGAGGTCGTCCTGACATTGGAATGATCCACGGTGATGCACATGACTTGTGGATCCTCCGAAATGCTGGCAATGGAGATTTCGATGGGGACAGGCTTACCCCCACGATGAAATACATTGGCATGAGCAAAAAAGGCTAGATGAGACATGGTGCATGGGAGGAGAATGTCTCTGGCGGCTCAGGTCTCTCCTATTATATTCTCTGATGTGTCACGTGAATCGATTCCTATTGGCCCTTGAAACTAATCGTATTTGAGGACATCTTGGTGAACACTTTTCAACCTTGACACTCATCTTTCCATGTATTGGATGACATCTGGGACCTCGAAACTAATCTTTAGCACATCTTTGTGCCTCTTTTCAGTACAAGTTTTTAAAAAGAGGTCCTCCAACGTTGGCACCGTCCTTTACCCAAAAAAAGGGGAACCGATGGCTGTTCTCGCTGAGAGAGAATGATTCGGCTGGCGGGCCTTATAGAGGCTCGAGGAGCGTGACGTCTACAGGCATCCCATATTCCAAGGCTTTGCGATGCGAGCGTTCCACGTGGGGTTCCAACGCCCGTTTCCAAGCTGGGGGCATGACCAGGCGCCAAGGAAGGTGGTCATCTCGATGCATTTCCCAATCATCCAACCACGTTAATAGTCTCACGTACACCTCCGCTAGGCGCGTGCAGTTTGTGAGATTCAACGTATAGGCCTCCTTATTGTGAGGTTGATGGGCTTCCCAAACTCGGGGAGACGGGGGACGACCCAGTTGAAAGAATCTCAACTCGACGCCTGGATCCCACGTCAAATCCAAATGACTGGTAAACACGACCACGGTCTTTCCAAACGACCGAGGCACGTGCACCCCGAAATTGGGTTCAAACAGGATGGTGTAAGGATAGTCATGCTCGTAATACGTGACTCGATCGGGCCAGCGACCCAAATTACCAAACACGATCGTCGTGCGATGTCGACACTGGTCCAATAAATGTTGGATCATTCTGACACAAAGAGAAAAAGACTTGCTTTTTTAAAAAATAATACTTTTTGTTGGACACGGGTCCAATAAAGGTTGTATCATTCGGACACAAAGAAAGAGACTTGTTTTTTAAAAAATAATACTTTTTGTTTGCAACGGGTCCAATAAATGTTGTATCATTCGGACACAAAGAAGGAGACTTGTGTTTTTTAAAAAATAATCATTTTTTTATTGATCATGATCATACTCTACAAGATAGATTCAGAGGTTGCATGGCTTTAAATCCAACAGAAGGTCGGATACAAGGGGAGAGTTTGGGCATTGACAAGTCCAGGGGCTCCATCGCCATATCGTGTTCAAAAGTCTCCAGGAAGGGGATGAGTTCATTGTTTTCATCAAAGAGCGAGGGCACCAGGTAAAACACCGAGGGTTCGGGTCCAGAGAAGGACGTCAGGAGTTGGTCGAGCCAAGCAGCTTCGGGCTCTGGCACAGGATTTGGAGAGATGAGCTCAGGTTCTGGAATCTGCACAGGTGGTGGAGAGAGGAGCTCAGGTTCTGGAATCGGCTGAGGTTGTGGAATCTGCACAGGTGGCGGAGAGAGGATCTGAGGTTCTGGAATCTGCACAGGTTGAGGATAGAGTAGCCCAGGTAGTGGAATCTTCACAGGCTGGAGATAGAGTAGCTCAGGTTGTGGAATCTGCAACGGCCCAGGTCTCTGGATGCATCCTCGTTTCTTGGAGGGGCGCGTCTCCTCCCCCGATCGCTTCAGTCCAAGCACTGGGGTCGGAGGCAGTAGCTTGTAGGCGATTTGATCCAACGTGTTTTTTTTTCTCGAAAATCTCCCAGGTGAAATCCCTTCTGATGGAGCTGAGGGAGCAGGGATTCGGGGATCAGGTCCAGACCAAAAACGGTTTTTTGAACCGTCAACAGCAAATAGTGGGTTCCCGCCGGGATCGGATAGGCCGTGTGTGGCTCCAAGATGGTCCGATGGTAGAGCATTTGGTCGTAGGACTCGAAACTCTTCTCGTTCACGTTGGGTCGGGCTCAACACTGGAGACTGGAAGGGGGCAGTTCGTAGAGCAGCAGGGGCACGGGCGTCGTTTGAATGAAATGCACTTCTCCAGGGTGCACTGTTCTCTGCCCAAAGGTAAAGTCTTTTTTCACAAAAAACAGGTTGCCATAGATGTACACCATCCTCTTGTCGGTATTTTTGAGCAAACGATCTAGATTTTTCAAGAGGCTTTTGGACACTTTTTCCCACAGGATCGCGTTGGGTCGAAATTCGTTGACGTGCTTGGCTTCCAGCACGGCCCGCTTGAAATTGTCCATCAACGTCTTTTGGTGGTACCTCGGATCTTGACGAAATAAGGTAAACACGCGTTTGTCGTGAGGCTCCTGGTAGAGGTTGCCCGCTCGCACCTGGCATTGTTGAGCGGCATATTCCAACGCATCGGGTTTCTCGGGCAGCGTCACGGGCACCACGGTGGTGGAGAGGTGCTCTGGGAAGGCATCCATGCTGCAAACTGACGAGAAGCGTCGACCCGCGTCCTCCTTTTATACGTTTTTCAGGCCGGATGCGAGTGAAAAATGGGGTTGAGAGGTTGGTGGAGAATGGCACACATGCCTTGCACGGCAATCCAACGATGACATTGCGTCTGGTGGCAAAAGGGACATTCGCCTCGTGCATGGGATTTCAAGAGCATGACGGAGATGCGTTTGAAAGGACTGAAAGCGCTCCATTTTTCTTGAATGTCTTTAAAGTCTTGCTTGGAACGAAAATCGGTCACACAGAGGGTGCAGACATTGAGATAATGTAAAGAGTGGAACACTTCATGCACCCCGACGTGATCCGAAGCATACGAGACGACCCCGTTGGTGAGCGTGAAACCATGGTCTCGGAGACACAACACGGCCAGACCGTGCATATGGAAAAAGACTTGAGCGTGGTGCTGGGGAAATCGATAAGCATAAGGAGGGCGTCGTCGAGACGAGGAGAAACGACGTCGTCGTCGAGGGTCTTGGGGAGAGTTTAGTTTTCGGGGCTCATGAGAAGACTCTGGGTGTGAAGGAGAAGCCATGGAGGGCAAAGGGGAACCAGGGGTGGATAACAGGCTCAACACATCGTCCGTGTCGGTCATGTTGTAAAAGAGAAGCTGCTAATTATGTGCTCTGAAATGTAATCTGCAAAGTGTTTGCTCTTAAATGTAATCTGCAAAGTGTTTGCTCTTAAACATTCTCTCTCTAAAAAAAAAAAATTTTTTTTTAATGATAAATTAATTTTTTGTCTAGCTAGAGTTGTTCTCTTCTAGTGCTGCGTGTATTACAACTCCGTGTTCTTTCAAAGTTTAAAAGCTTTCTACCACCCCCTTATATCATTTACTCGTCTAGTGTAGTGTGCTTTGAAATTTTGTTTCTTTTCAATCTATCGTGTCCGACCATGTCTGTTGTTTCGGATGCATGTTATTGTGAACAAGATTGTTTAGTGTGTTCTCGGGGAGAAGAGCTCCCTCATGATTGTGTGATTCACGTTTTATTGGAATCGATGGTGTTTCAAGAACGAGTGATGCACGGTGAACCCACCGAAGCACGATTCAAACAAATTTTAGAGATTGGACAACACTATTTATCCCGGGCCATGCATTGGACGGACGAAAATAGTAAACGTTGGCAAAGGATGTATGACGTGATCCAGAGTGGGTTTCCCAAACCCTCTGTTGGAAGCGAATAAAGTTTAAAAAAATTGTCAGAAGCACATAAAATTTGAAATATCTTTTAGACGCAAACAAAGTTTGAAATATCTTTCAGAAGGAAAGTTTGAAATATTTGTCAGACGCACATAAAATTTGAAATATCTTTCAGAAGCAAAAATAAAGTTTAAAACATCTATCAGATGCAAATAAAGTTTACAACCAATCTCTCTAAAAAAAAAAAAATTTTTTTTCCAGAAAGATTGGAGAGTGTTTAAAAAGGTTGAGCCTTCCACTCGAGCTTTCATTTGGTTTGCTCTGTTGTAAACATTTCTTATTCTCTTCATGATGACCTCGTTCGATTCTCTCCTGGGTGAATTGGAAAAAAACATTCTCCCAGGTTTGCGAGACAACGTCTCACGCTGGTCGTCTTATAGACGACGCTTGCAACGTTTAGCGGGGTATTGTGAAATTTCAACAACTCGCGACCCACTTTCCCATTCCCGTCCAGGTGGTCTTGAGCGAGCATGGATTCCATCTTTCCGATTGTGTCTATAGTGCAGATGCCTGCACGGAAGGACCCGACACTTGCCATTGTTTTAATGTCTTTGACGCCCCCGAACACTATTTTATCGTGAATCGCTTCAATCATGTCGTCGTACGGGATGGGTCTTTAAACTCCCTCGAATGTTTGACACGAGCTCATTGTCAATGTTGGAGACAGGGCCCCGTGGATCCACTCCCTACTCTTTCTGCCACCTTGAAAGGTGCCCCTGCTTGGCTTCCGGCGGGCCCGGAGATGATGCCATCCATTTTGAAAGAACGGACATGACCCTCACATGATCTTCCTCCTATCTAACCAATCCAAAAGCACTTCCTGCGCGTCGCTCTTCTCTCAAAAGCACGATTCGGACGCCTTTTTGCCTCATACGAGACAATGGAGTCTGACAAAGCCTTTCAAATATTCCTGGCCGAATACCACGAGGCCCATTTGGCCGAGTACATTACTTTTATGATGCAGTTTCGAGCCCAGTTACAGACTCTCACTCCGTCCGACGTCATTGCTCTTTCCCCCGTGGACCTGGGAGACCTTTTACGGAAAGTGTTTCCCCATCCCGGGCCCATCGACGACCTGCCCTCCTTCGAATGTCTCACCTCTGCTGAACCTTCCGAACTTTACAGTGATTACCTCGAACAGCAGGCGGCCCAAGGCAAGGGGGCCTTTCTGCAATCTCTGTGGACGGTCTTGGCCCTTCCCAAATTGTATCGATTGGCGTACAAGGCCTGGAGGCGACATGGACCTCAACCATTGGCCCCTTGGATTCTCTTGGCTCAAGCCGTCTTGGATGGCTGTTTTGCACTCAAATGGCCCGAAAGCGTCTTCCAAATACCCGAGACGTGTTCCATCTGTCTGAGTCCGATGCATTGGCCAGAAAAGATACATTGTGGCCATGTATTTCACATGCGGTGTTTACTGCAACACCTGGAGGTGAGGAATACCTGTCCTCTCTGCAGGGCGCCCAACCCCATACGAGCAGCCTCGTAGAGGAGGGGGACAGGGATTCCCCAGAAAAATGGGAGATGGATGACTGGAAAGGAGCATAGCTCGGGACCAGTCATTCATCTCCCATTTTTTGGGCTACTCTCAGAGTCAAGGTTGGAAACGACCCGAAAAAAAACTCTGACACAATTTTTAGAACATTGTGCAAGATGTAAGACCAATAAAATGTGAAAGATGAAAAGCAAATCATGGTGACATTCCATATACTATACAAATTTATGGTTTGGAACAGCCATGGGAGAATGTTTGCTGGAAAGGAGCATAGCTTGGGACCAGGAATCATTCTTCCATTTGGGGGGTTTGGAAACGACACGAAAAAAAAACTCTGACACATTGATTCAGACTGTGGCTGGAACATTGTGTGTAAGATTCACAATGGAAGGTTGACACATTTTTTGAGACTGTGCCTGGAACATTGTGTAAGATTCACAATGGAAGGCTAATAAAATAAAATATCGCAGAAGCCAAAAAAAGAATGTGAGGCAAGTTTAAAATATCTTTCAGGAGCAAATAATATTGACAACCAAACTCTCAGCAGATTGAAGAGCTCAAAAGGTTTAAAACATACTACCTCTTTAAAAAAAATTAAAAAAAATTTTTTTTTTTTTTTAGAGATGCTTGCATGATTTAGTTTCAAAGGTTTGCTAGTAAACTCGAAAGTTGAGAGATGGCTGAACGAGGTCGAACCAACCTTTTTACATTATTGTTTTTCCAACGCCATGTATTGGAAGAGATTCTGTCCACTCTTTTTCTTTGCAACAAATCTTTCAATATTTTATTTTCAACTGACATGTTTTGTACTTTAGCATTCAACTCATTTTCTTTTGTTTTCATCGCGTCAAGTTCCTTTTTCAACACGTCGTTTTCCCTTTGAATCAAATGTCTTTCCCTTTCCATGAGGTCGTTTCTAGCTTTCATCTCGTTGAGCTTTGGGTCGTTTTTCGCTTGCATTTCATTCATCTTTGATCTTAATATCAGCTTGTGGTCCATGGCACATGCTTGTTTTGTTTTTCATTCATCATATTTTGTTGTTTACGAGGCAACACATACACTTCGTCTCTCATGCGTTGAAAGGAATACTCGGCTCCCTCCTCGACATACACTATTTTATTATCGTATAGATTCAAATGCAGAGGTGTGCATTCCTCCGTTTCCTCGTAGCGCGGAAACAAGGGAATCACACAATTTAAACATTTCCAGCCCGTCACATGGATCGGTACCCCCCATCTTACATTATACCATGGGTCCCGTACACGCTTGGCAGCCCAACTGGATACATTTTTATTTCCAAGTGGCTCCCACAATAATTTTTCTATTCCCCCTGGAAAGAGGGTACAGAGAAACGCAATACTATACGGGTGCAATGGTCGATTGATGTGAAAATGAGACGCATGTTGCTTAAATTGTCAGGACCCTTGTCACACGACGATTTGGGTTGACTCACGTAGACGATGGTTCGCACCACACGCCAAAATGGCAACGTCGTGAGATGGCTCGCCTCCAATGTTCTAACAACACCCCTATTGGAATGATTCTCTGTCTTTTCTCGACATACCAACGTTGTAATGCCTACACTTCATAGGTCGCTGCTTTCCCCCAGCTTGACTTGTCTCATTTTCATTTACCCTCCCTGACCTACCTCCATTACATGGGTCGTTGCCCAGCGTGACAATTCTCCATTTCATTTGTGGCTCACCCCCTCCATTTTCATAATTCGTCTAGGATGAAACTTTTTTTTCTCGCGCCCCATCCAACATATTTTTTTTCAGAGGAATTTGAAAAAAAATTTCGATCAACACACCCTAAGGGACACGATTCTGACCAAAAGAGCCCTTTCCAAAAAGGTCGTTTTCCATTTTCAATCATTTTTGGAAAGGGTCACGGTGCTCGACTATTTTTTCGACCGACTGTACCATGTTCAGAAAATGTTAGACGATGGAACGATAATTCCAACAACATCGCCTTACGCATCTCCAGTTGTTTTATGACGGAAGAAAAACGGGTTGCCGTTAGACGACCCATAAGCTTATAGGTTTGCAATAGATTATAGGAAATTAAATGCGATCACGAGGTATCCGCGATATCCGCTACCAATAATTGATGATTTGATCACTAATATTCCACACACCGAAATTATGTCATCACTTGATTTGCGCAGCGGATACTTTCAGATGGCAGTAGACCCCAAATATATTCATAAGACGGCGTTTGTTACAAAAAATGGTACTTTTGCATTTACTCGCAGGCCATTTGGCCTTTCGGGGGCAGCTCCAAATTTTCAAAGGGCAATTGAAATGATACTTAAACCAGTTCTCGGGCGTTTTACCCACTGCTATGTGGATGATGTTATCATTTCATCTCCATCTTTTGAACGCCATGTAGAGCACTTACGAGAAGTATTCAGATTGTTGCAGGATTCTGGTTTAACGTTGAATCGTGAGAAATGTCATTTCGCGAGGGAACAATTACGTTATTTGGGTTTAGTTATTAATAAAGAAGGAGTTAAAACAGATGAGGTGAAGGTAAAAGCAATTATTGAAATGAAACCTCCGAAAACTGCAAAACAGGTAGCAAAATTTTTAGGAATGACGGGTTGGTATCAGAAGTTTATTAAGAACTACGCAGACATGTGTGAAGCCTTATATAGTTTAAAACAAAAAAACTCTAAGTTCCGTTGTTCGGAATCAGTGCAGGAAGCCTTTGATCGTATTAAGAAAGCACTGACGGAAGCTCCAGTGTTACAATTACCAGATTTTTCCCAAGCTTTTGAACTTTATACGGATGCTAGCTCAGGGGGGGGGGGTAGGAGCAGCATTGACACAGAATAATAGGCCTATTGCGTTTGCCTCAAGAACATTAAACCGCGCTGAAAGAAATTATAGTGTGACGGAACGTGAATGTTTAGCTGTCATATGGGCATTAAATAAATATCACACGTATTTCGGATCCATGCCGGTTAAATTGATAACAGACCATGCTGCACTTACCAAATTAACGAATGGAAAGAATTTGTTGTCTAGAATGATAAGGTGGACGCTTAAGTTGGCAAATTTTAATGTGGAATGGGAACATCGCCCAGGTACGCAAAATTTAGTGGCTGATATGTTGTCTAGAAACTCGTTAGAAAGTAACGAAGAACCAAAGGTGTCTTGTGCGGTGATTAGATCGTTAGTATTATCGTCTAGAGAACAGTTGAGAGAGGAACAGAGAAATGATCCGGAGTTAGGTCATATCTTGCGGTTTTTAGAAAATCCGGGCGATAGTTCCATTAATGAGTCAGTCTGTAGAAATTGGTCCCACGACTTGAAATTAATTAATGGATTGTTATATTATGCAAAATATACAACCAAACTAGGTGAATTACAGTCGGTCGATTTAAAAGTTGAGCACCGTGACCCTTTCCAAAAATGATTGAAAATGGAAAAGGACCTTTTTTGAAACGATCCTTTGTTGTTTTTGTCAGAATCTTGTCCCCCCTACGTTGTGCTTCAGGTCACCTTTGGATGGTTCTTTTTCACCTCGTGGTGTTTCCAATCGACCTTAGGATTGCTCTTTTGGTCTCAATTTTGTCCCTTTCCCCCCTTCTTTGTACCCTCCTGTTGCCTTTTTAACTCACACCCAAGTATGAAGCAAAGTCTGTCTCACGTCGACATTCCCCTTAGGATTGCTCTTTTGGTATGAGTTTTGTACCCTCCTGTTGCATTTTGACACAAAATGCAAGAGTGCAGGGTTCTATGCGAAAGAACAGTCAATAATGCACAAACAAACTTTTTTCAAATTCTTTCGAAAAAACATTTTGGTTGAGCGCTAGAAAAAAAAGTTTCAACCCAGACGAATTATTTAAAACGGGGGTGATCCACAAATGAAATGGAGACATGTCAGGGGGGCGATCCACAAATGAAATGGAGATGCTTCAAGCTTGGTATGTCTTGAAAGCAGCGACCCATGAAATGTAGGCATTTCAACGTTGGTGTATCGAGAAAACCAGGAGAATCATTTCATTGCCATCTCACGCTATTAGGCCTTCTAATCTTGGCGTGTCAAGGAGGACTCAACTGGCAGCCAGCAGGTGAGTCCAATTTCTTTGTGTCAAGTGTTTAAAAAGAGGCATTCCAATCTTGGTGCATCATGTGACCCGAAAAAAGGGGGACCCAGTCGACATGCGTCCCCCAATGTTCGGAATTTTGAAGATTTTGGCTAAAAACATTTACCGATAAGACTGCCAGAGTTAGGAATTTTCAACATGACGCTAAATCCTGACAGACTTGACGAAAAACATGTAGCATTGACCTGTTGCCATGAAAATTCTTTTTCCGTTAAAACTGCCAGATTTGGAATACCCAATACCAACCTGACAGTTTTAACAAAAAAAAAGCAAATTTCGACTGCAGTCAGAAGCAATCTAATGTCTAGCTGCTGGCTGCTCACCTTTTACATATTCAAATGAGGTCACGTGAAACGATTCCTATTGGTGGACGCTTTTCAACCTTGAAACGAATCTTTTAACGTATTTTATGACATCTTGGTCCTCGAAACTAATCATTGCACATTTTTCGTTAGAGTACAAGTTTTAAAAGAGAAGCCCTCCAACGTTGGCACCTTCCTTAATCCAAAATAAGGGGGGACCGAGTCGACTCTTGTGTGGACTCGGTCCCCCCTTTTTTGGGCCCATGGGCATTTTTAACAGTTAATATTTTCGGTTCAGTCCGACATGTTGCTCCTTTTGAGAAGGAATGATTCTGCTGGCTAGAGGCTGGCGTTATATAGGCTCGAGGAGCGTGACGTCAACTGGCATCCCATGGGCCAAGGACTTTTGATGCGAGCGTTCCATGTGTGGTTCCAAAGCCCGTTTCCAGGGTTGGGGACACACCAGGCGCCAAGGAAGGTTTTCATCTCGATGCATTTCCCAGTCGTCCAACCACGTTAATAATCTCACGTACACATCCGCTAGGCGCGTGCAATCCGTGAGATTCAACGGATAGGCCTAATTATTGTGAGGTTGATGGGCGTCCCAAACTCGGCGAGACGGGGGACGACCCAGTTGGAAGAATTTTAAATTGACTCCTGGATCCCACGTCAAATCCAAATGACTCGTAAAGACGACCACGGTTTTTCCAAACGACCGAGGAACGTGCACACCAAAGATGAGCTCAAAAAGGATGGTGTAAGGATAGTCTGACTCATAATACGTGACTCGATCTGGCCAGCGAGCCAAATTTCCAAACACGATCGTCGTGCGATGTCGACACTGGTCCAATAAATGTTGTATCATTTTGACACAAGGTCGGAGATTTGGTTTTTTTGACACAAAGAATGAGACTTGTTTTCTTTAAATTTTTTTTTTATTTATCATCTACAAGACAGATTCATGGGTTGAATCGCTTTAAATCCAATAGAAGGTTTGTTACAAGAGGGGAGTTTAAGCATGGACAAGTCCAGGGGCTCCATCGCCAAATCTCTTTCGAAAGCATCCAGGTTAGGCAATGAGAGAGCTCATTGTTTTCATCAAAGAGAGAGGGGACCAGGTGGAGCACTTGGGGTTCTTGTTCATAGACGGACGATAGGAGCTGGTCGAGCAAAGCAGTATCTGGCTCTGGAATCTGCTTAAGGTCTGGAATCTGCTCAGGTTCTGGAATCTGCTCAGGTTCTGGAATCTGCTCAGGTTTTGGATAGAGTAGCTCAGGCTCTGGAATGTGCATAGGGACTGGAATCTGTATAGGCTCTGGCATCTGCACAGGGACTGGAATCTCTCTAGGCTCTGGAATCTGCTCAAGTCTCATGATGCGCCCTCGTTTCTTGGGTGGGTCCTTCAAAGGTCGCTTCAGTCCATGACTTGGGGTAGGAGGAAGTAGCTTGTAGGGGGTTTGAACAAACCTTTTCATTTTTCGAAAATCCCCCAAGTGGAATCCCTTCTAAAGGGGCTGAGTGTGAAGGGATTCGGGGATAATGTCCAGACCAAAAGCTGTTTTTTGAACCGTCAACATCAAGTAGTGGGTTCCAGCTGGGATCGGATACGCCGTGTGGGGCTCCAAGATGGTCCGATGGTAGAGCATTTGGTCATAGGGCTCAAAACTCCTCCTCACCACATTGGGTTGGGCTCAGCACTGGAGACTGGAGGGGGGCAATTCGTAGAGCAGCATGGACACCTGGGTCGTTTGAATGAAATGCACCTCTCCGGGGTGAACCGTTCTCAAACCAAAGGAAAAGTCTTTTTTCACAAAAAACATGTTGCCATAGATGTAGGCCATCCTCTTGTCGGTATTTTTGAGCAAACGATCTGGATTTTTCAAGAGGCTTTTGGACACTTTTTACCACAGGATATCGGGGGTCTAAATGCGTTGACATGCTTGGCTTCCATCACGGCACGCTTGAAATTATCCATAAACGACTTTTTTTTATGCCAATGATCCTTGCAAAATAAGGTAAACACTCGTTTCGCGTGGGGCTCTTGGTAGAGGATGCCCGCTCGAACTTGGCCCTGCCGAGCTGCATATTCCAACGCATCGGGTTTCTCGGGCAACGTCACGGGCGCCACGGTGGAGGAAAGGTGCTCTGGGAAGGCATCCATGCTGCAAACTGAGGAGAAGCGTCGACACGCGTCCTCCTTTTATACGTTTTCAGACAGGATGCGAGTGAAAAATGGGGTTGAGAGGTTGGTGGAGAATGGCACACATGCCTTTCACGGCAATCCAACGATGACATTGCGTCTGGTGGCAAAAGGGGCATTCTCCCCGTGGATGGGATTTGAAGAGCACGAACGGGGTGCGTTTGAAAGGACTGAAAGCTCTCCATTTTGCTTGAATGTCTTTAAATTCTTGCTTGGAACGTGAGTCGGTCATACAAAGGGTACCGATATTGAGATAATGTAAAGAGTTGAACAATTCATTCGCACCGACCCGATCCGAGGCATACGAGACGACACCATTGGTGAGCGTGAAACCATGGTCTCGGAGACACAACACGGCCAGACCGTGAGTATGGAAAAAGACTTGGGCATGGTTCTGGGGAAATCGATAGGCATAAGGGGGTCGTCGATAAGGTTTAAAACGACGTGGTCGAGGATCTTGGGGTCTCTGCCCATCTGGAGAAGAAGGTTCATGAGAAGTAGAAGCCATGGGAGTGGAGGGCAAAGGTGAACCAGGTGTCGACAACAGGTGAAACAAATCTTCTGTATCTGTCATTTTGAAAAAAAAGATTTGCTGCGAGCATTGGTCTCTTAAACACAATCTCTCTAAAAAAATTTTTTTTTGTAAGAGAGAGATTGAGTTGTAAAATTTTATTTGCTTCTGAAAGATATTTTCAACACCAAAGATTTTTCAAACTTGCCTCACCCTCACATTCTTTTTTGTAAATCTTTCAAACCTGTCAAATGACCCTTTTCAAACTTTTTGCCTCACATTTTCTCTTTTTTGTAAATCTTTCAAACTTGTCAAATGTTTCTTTTCAAACTTTTTAGCTCACATTCTTTTTTTGTGGAAAAAAATTTTCCGAGAATGACCCTTTTTAAACTTACTTGCCTCACATTCTTTTTTTTGGTGAAAAAAAATGTTCCCAACCCCCTCAAGTTTTTTTTTCTTGTCGTTTCCAGCCATGACATTGAGAGTAGCCCAAAAAATGGGAGAATGATTATTGGTCCCGAGCTATGCTCCTTTCCAGCAATCATTCTCCCATTTTTCTGGGGAAACCTCTCCACCTCTACGGTGCTCGTATTGGGTTGGGTGTCCTGCAGAGGGGACAGGTATTCCTCACCTCCAGGTGTTGGAGTAAGCAACGCATGTGAAATACATGGCCACAATGTGTCTTTTCTGGCCAATGCATCGGACTCAGACAGATGGAACACGTCTCGGGGACTTGGAAGACGCTTTCAGGCCATTTCAATGCGTAACAGCCATCCAACACGGCTTGAGCCGATAGAATCCAGGGGGTCAACTGTTGAGGACCGTGTCGCCTCCAAGCCTTGTACGCCAATCGATACAACTTGGGTATGGCCAAGACTGTCCACAGGGCTTGAATAAAGGCCCCCTTTCCTTGGGTAGCCTGCTGCTCGAGGTAATCACTGTACAGTTCGGAGGGTTCAGAATAGGTTAGGCATTCGAACGTGGGCAGGTCGTGGGGCTCGGGATTCGGATATACTTTGCGTAAAAGTTTTCCCAGGTCTTCGGGGGAAAGAGCAATCATGTCGGAAGGTGTCAAAGTCTGTAAAAGGGTGCGAAAATGCATCATGAAGGTAATGTACTCGGCCAAATGGGCCTCTTGGTACTTGGCCAGGTAGACTTGAAACGCTTTGTCAAACTCCGTTGTCTCGTGTGATACAGAGGGCGCCCGAGCCGTGCATTTTAAAAGAGAGAAGTATTAAGTGGATTTGGATTGGCTAGAAGAATGTCCCACCTTTGCCAACGCGGGGTAAGTATTCTTTTCCATTCTCTAAATTGTGTTTAAATCTTGCTTCGGTAGGCGCACCACACCATCCATAAAACGGGAATCAGGGGGTCTCCCCGCCGTAAGCAATCCCATGGCAGGGGTCCTTTCAAGGTGGGTAGTGAGCTTATCAACAGTTTTATGTCTCCAACATTGACATTGAGCTCGTCTCAAACAATCTTGATGATGTAAAGTCCCATCCCGTACGATAACATTATTGAATTGTTTCACCATAAAATATTGCTCGTGTTCGTCAAATAACTGAAAACAATGGCAAGTGTCGGGTCCTTCAGTGCATTCATCCGCACTATAGACACAATCGGAAAGATGGAATCCATGTTGGCTGAATACCACCTGGACGGGAATAGGAAATTTTTTCACGAGTTCATGAAATTTCACAATACTTTCTAAACGTTGCAAGCGTCGTCTATAAGACGACCATCGTGAGACGTTGTCTCGCAAACCTGGGAAAATGTTTTTTTCCAAATCACTAATGAAAGATTCTAACGAGGTCATAATGACGTGTAAGAATTGTCACTGCAAACAAAATGAAAACTCGAGTGGAAAACTCTACCTTTTTAAACAATCTCCAATCCATCTAAAAAAAAATTTTTTTTTTTGCAAGCTTCTGTCAAGATTTTATTTTGCAGTTGGTATCGAAAATTTTTTCCATTCTCAATTGCACACTCTGAAGGCTGTCAAGAATTTCAAACATGTCGCGAGTCTTTGGCTCGGGGTCAATAGTATTTTCCATTGCATAAAATTGGCTCCAACCTTACATTGGTTGGCTCACCGTGCAACATTTGTTCTTGAAACAAATGGTTGTAAGCTTATAAAGGTTTGGGAGTTTTATTTAGACTTGATACCCAACATTGACATTTAGCTTTGGTCAAACACTCTTTGGGATGTAGTGTCCCATGTCGTACGACGACTTTATCCAATTGTTTCACAATAAAATATTTCTCGGGTTCATCAAATAAATAAAAACAATGACAACAGCCTGGGCCTTTACTATTTTTGTCTCTACTATAGATGCAATCCGAGATGTGAAGCCCATGTTTGTTCTGTACCAAATAGACAGGAAGAGGAAATCTGTTCAGGAGTTTTTGAAATTTCACAATACCCGCTAAACGTAGCAAATTTCGTCTATAAGGAAACAACTCTGAGTCAGGTTCTTGCAGCACACCTGGGATAATAGTTTGTTTCAATTCAGAAATTAATGTTTTTAAAAAAGATATTACTCTGCGGAATGAATGCTTACAATCAGGGAATAGACAACTGACTAAAGAGCCCAAAATATTTAACACTATTCCGATGAATGCTTCTGAAAAATGTTTCAAACTTTATTTGCTTCTGAAAAATAGGAGGAGGCATCATAGAGGTCGTGTAAACGCACTCTGGATCAAGGCATACATCCTTTGCCAACGTTTACTATTTGCGTCCGTCATATGCATAACCCGGGGCAAGTATTCTTTTCCATTCTCCAAAATGTGTTTCAATCTTGCTTCGGTGGGTTTACCGTGACATTCGTTCTTGAAACATCATCGATTCCAATAAAACGTGAATCACACAATCATGAGGTGGCTCTTTTCCCCGAGAGCACGGTAAGCAATCTTGTTCTCAAAAGCATGATTCTGAAACGAATGGCATATTCTGGAACGATAAATTGAAAATACAAAAAGAATTTCAAGTAAACATTGAAACGGCACCATAAACTAGACTACCAAATGAGATTATGGTTGTAGAAAGCTTTGAAACTAATCTCTCTAAAAAAAATAAATTTTTTTTTTTGCAAGTTTTTGTCAAGATTTTATTTTGCAGTTGGTATCGGAAATTTTTTCAATTCTGAATTGCACATTCTGAAGGCTGTCAAGAATTTCAAACATGTCGCGAGTCTTTGGTTTGGGGTCAATAGTATTTTCCATTGCATAAAATTGGCTCCAACCTTACATTGGTCTGCTCACCGTGCAACATTTGTTCTTGAAACAAATGGTTGTAAGCTTGTAAGAGTTTGGGAGTTTTATGTAGACTTGATACCCAACATTGACATTTAGCTTTGGTCAAACACTCTGTGGGATGTAGTGTCCCATCTCGTACGACGACTTTATCCAATTGTTTCACAATAAAATATTTCTCAGGTTCATCAAATAAATAAAAACAATGACAACAGCCTGGGCCTTTACCATTTTTGTCTCTACTATAGATGCAATCCGAGATGTGAAGCCCATGTTTGTTCTGTACCAAATAGACAGGAAGAGGAAATCTGTTCAGGAGTTTTTGAAATTTCACAATACCCGCTAAACGTAGCAAATTTCGTCTATAAGGAAACAACTCTGAGTCAGGTTCTTGCAGCACACCTGGGATAATAGTTTGTTTCAATTCAGAAATTAATGTTTTTAAAAAAGATATTACTCTGCGGAATGAATGCTTACAATCAGGGAATAGACAACTGACTAAAGAGCCCAAAATATTTAACACTATTCCGATGAATGCTTCTGAAAAATGTTTCAAACTTTATTTGCTTCTGAAAAATAGGAGGAGGCATCATAGAAGTCGTGTAAACGCACTCTGGATCAAGGCATACATCCTTTGCCAACGTTTACTATTTGCGTCCGTCATATGCATAACCCGGGGCAAGTATTCTTTTCCATTCTCCAAAATGTGTTTCAATCTTGCTTCGGTGGGTTTACCGTGACATTCGTTCTTGAAACATCATCGATTCCAATAAAACGTGAATCACACAATCATGAGGTGGCTCTTTTCCCCGAGAGCACGGTAAGCAATCTTGTTCACAAAAGCATGATTCTGAAACGAATGGCATATTCTGGAACGATAAATTGAAAATACAAAAAGAATTTCAAGTAAACTTTGAAACGGCACCATAAATTAGACTAGCAAATGAGATGATGGTTGTAAAAAGCTTTGAAACTAATCTCTCTAAAAAAAAATTTTTTTTTTTTTGCAAGCTTCTGTCAAGATTTTATTTTGCAGTTGGTATCGGAAATTTTTTCAATTCTGAATTGCACATTCTGAAGGCTGTCAAGAATTTCAAACATGTCGCGAGTCTTTGGCTCGGGGTCAATAGTATTTTCCATTGCATAAAATTGGCTCCAACCTTACATTGGTCTGCTCACCGTGCAACATTTGTTCTTGAAACAAATGGTTGTAAGCTTGTAAGAGTTTGGGAGTTTTATGTAGACTTGATACGCAACATTGACATTTAGCTTTGGTCAAACACTCTTTGGGATGTAGTGTCCCATCTCGTACGACGACTTTATCCAATTGTTTTACAATAAAATATTTCTCGGGTTCATCAAATAAATAAAAACAATGACAACAGCCTGGGCCTTTACTATTTTTGTCTCTACTATAGATGCAATCCGAGATGTGAAGCCCATGTTTGTTCTGTACCAAATAGACAGGAAGAGGAAATCTGTTCAGGAGTTTTTGAAATTTCACAATACCCGCTAAACGTAGCAAATTTCGTCTATAAGGAAACAACTCTGAGTCAGGTTCTTGCAGCACACCTGGGATAATAGTTTGTTTCAATTCAGAAATTAATGTTTTTAAAAAAGATATTACTCTGCGGAATGAATGCTTACAATCAGGGAATAGACAACTGACTAAAGAGCCCAAAATATTTAACACTATTCCGATGAATGCTTCTGAAAAATGTTTCAAACTTTATTTGCTTCTGAAAAATAGGAGGAGGCATCATAGAGGTCGTGTAAACGCACTCTGGATCAAGGCATACATCCTTTGCCAACGTTTACTGTTTGCGTCCGTCATATGCATGGCCCGGAGCAAGTATTCTTTTCCATTCTCCAAAATGTGTTTCAATCTTGCTTCGGTGGGTTCACCGTGTAACATTCGTTCTTGAAACACCATCTATTCCAATAAAACGTGAATCACACAATCATGAGGTGGCTCTTTTCCCCGAGAACACGGTAAGCAATCTTGTTCACAAAAGCATGAATCTGAAACGAATGGCATATTCTGGAACGATAAATTGAAAATACAAGAAGAGTTTCAAGTAAACTTTGAAACGGCACCATAAATTAGACTAGCAAATGAGATGATGGTTGTAGAAAGCTTTGAAACTAAACTCTCTCAAAAAAAAAATTAAAAAAATTTTTTTTTGTGTTTTTCTTTTTGCAAGCTTCTGTCAATATTTTATTTTGCAGTTGGTATCGGAAATTTTTTCCATTCTCAATTGCACATTCTGAAGGCTGTCAAGAATTTCAAACATGTCGCGAGTCTTTGGCTCGGGGTCAATAGTATTTTCCATTGCATAAAATTGGCTCCAACCTTACATTGGTCTGCTCACCGTGCAACATTTGTTCTTGAAACAAATGGTTGTAAGCTTGTAAGAGTTTGGGAGTTTTATGTAGACTTGATACGCAACATTGACATTTAGCTTTGGTCAAACACTCTTTGGGATGTAGTGTCCCATCTCGTACGACGACTTTATCCAATTGTTTTACAATAAAATATTTCTCGGGTTCATCAAATAAATAAAAACAATGACAACAGCCTGGGCCTTTACTATTTTTGTCTCTACTATAGATGCAATCCGAGATGTGAAGCCCATGTTTGTTCTGTACCTTTTTGACGGGAAGAGTAAATCTGTTCAAGAGTTTTTGAAATTTCACAATACCCGCTAAACGTAGCAGTTTTCATCTATAAGGAAACAACTCTGAGGCAGGTTCTTGCTGCACATTTGGGATAATAGTTTGTTCCAATTCAGAAATTAATGTTTTTAAAACAAAACATAACTCTGAGGAATGAATGCTTACAATCAGGGAATAGACAACTGACTAAAGAGCCCAAAATATTTAACACTATTCTGATGAATGCTTCTGAAAAATGTTTCAAACTTTATTTGCTTCTGAAAAATAGGAGGAGGCATCATAGAGGTCGTGTAAACGCACTCTGGATCAAGGCATACATCCTTTGCCAACGTTTACTATTTGCGTCCGTCATATGCATGGCCCGGAGCAAGTATTCTTTTCCATTCTCCAAAATGTGTTTCAATCTTGCTTCGGTGGGTTCACCGTGTAACATTCGTTCTTGAAACACCATCTATTCCAATAAAACGTGAATCACACAATCATGAGGTGGCTCTTTTCCCCGAGAACACGGTAAGCAATCTTGTTCACAAAAGCATGAATCTGAAACGAATGGCATATTCTGGAACGATAAATTGAAAATACAAGAAGAGTTTCAAGTAAACTTTAAAACGGCACCATAAACTAGACTAGCAAATGAGATGATGGTTGTAGAAAGCTTTGAAACTAATCTCTCTAAAAAAAAATTAAAAAATTTTTTTTTTCTTTTTGCAAGCTTCTGTCAAGATTTTATTTTGCAGTTGGTATCGGAAATTTTTTCCATTCTCAATTGCACATTCTGAAGGCTGTCAAGAATTTCAAACATGTCGCGAGTCTTTGGCTCGGGGTCAATAGTATTTTCCATTGCATAAAATTGGCTCCAACCTTACATTGGTCTGCTCACCGTGCAACATTTGTTCTTGAAACAAATGGTTGTAAGCTTGTAAGAGTTTGGGAGTTTTATGTAGACTTGATACCCAACATTGACATTTAGCTTTGGTCAAACACTCTTTGGGATGTAGTGTCCCATCTCGTACGACGACTTTATCCAATTGTTTTACAATAAAATATTTCTCGGGTTCATCAAATAAATAAAAACAATGACAACAGCCTGGGCCTTTACTATTTTTGTCTCTACTATAGATGCAATCCGAGATGTGAAGCCCATGTTTGTTCTGTACCTTTTTGACGGGAAGAGGAAATCTGTTCAAGAGTTTTTGAAATTTCACAATACCCGCTAAACGTAGCAGTTTTCATCTATAAGGAAACAACTCTGAGGCAGGTTCTTGCTGCACATTTGGGATAATAGTTTGTTCCAATTCAGAAATTAATGTTTTTAAAACAAAACATAACTCTGAGGAATGAATGCTTACAATCAGGGAATAGACAACTGACTAAAGAGCCCAAAATATTTAACACTATTCTGATGAATGCTTCTGAAAAATGTTTCAAACTTTATTTGCTTCTGAAAAATAGGAGGAGGCATCATAGAGGTCGTGTAAACGCACTCTGGATCAAGGCATACATCCTTTGCCAACGTTTACTATTTGCGTCCGTCATATGCATGGCCCGGAGCAAGTTATCTTTTCCATTCTACAAAATGTGATTCAATCTTGCTTCGGTGGGTTCACCGTGTAACATTCGTTCTTGAAACACCATCTATTCCAATAAAACGTGAATCACACAATCATGAGGTGGCTCTTTTCCCCGAGAACACGGTAAGCAATCTTGTTCACAAAAGCATGAATCTGAAACGAATGGCATATTCTGGAACGATAAATTGAAAATACAAAAAGAATTTCAAGTAAACTTTGAAACGGCACCATAAACTAGACTAGCAAATGAGATGATGGTTGTAGAAAGCTTTGAAACTAATCTCTCTAAAAAAAAATTAAAATTTTTTTTTTTTTTTGCAAGCTTCTGTCAAGATTTTATTTTGCAGTTGGTATCGGAAATTTTTTCCATTCTCAATTGCACATTCTGAAGGCTGTCAAGAATTTCAAACATGTCGCGAGTCTTTGGCTCGGGGTCAATAGTATTTTCCATTGCATAAAATTGGCTCCAACCTTACATTGGTCTGCTCACCGTGCAACATTTGTTCTTGAAACAAATGGTTGTAAGCTTGTAAGAGTTTGGGAGTTTTATGTAGACTTGATACCCAACATTGACATTTAGCTTTGGTCAAACACTCTTTGGGATGTAGTGTCCCATCTCGTACGACGACTTTATCCAATTGTTTCACAATAAAATATTTCTCGGGTTCATCAAATAAATAAAAACAATGACAACAGCCTGGGCCTTTACTATTTTTGTCTCTACTATAGATGCAATCCGAGATGTGAAGCCCATGTTTGTTCTGTACCAACTTGACGGGAAGAGGAAATCTGTTCAGAGTTTTTGAAATTTCACAATACCCGCTAAACGTAGCAAATTTCGTCTATAAGGAAACAACTCTGAGTCAGGTTCTTGCAGCACACCTGGGATAATAGTTTGTTCCAATTCAGAAATTAATGTTTTTAAAAAAGATATTACTCTGAGGAATGAATGCTTACAATCAGGGAATAGACAACTGACTAAAGAGCCCAAAATATTTACCACTATTCTGATGAATGCTTCTGAAAAATGTTTCAAACTTTATTTGCTTCTGAAAGATAGGAGGAGGCAACATAGAGGTCGTGTAAACGCACTCTGGATCAAGACATACATCCTTTGCCAACGTTTACTATTTGCGTCCGTCATATGCATGGCCCGGGGCAAGTATTCTTTTCCATTCTCCAAAATGTGTTTCAATCTTGCTTCGGTGGGTTCACCGTGCAACATTCGTTCTTGAAACACCATCTATTCCAATAAAACGTGAATCACACAATCATGAGGTGGCTCTTTTCCCCGAGAACACGGTAAGCAATCTTGTTCACAAAAGCATGAATCTGAAACGAATGGCATATTCTGGAACGATAAATTGAAAATACAAGAAGAATTTCAAGTAAACTTTGAAACGGCACCATAAACTAGACTAGCAAATGAGATGATGGTTGTAGAAAGCTTTGAAACTAATCTCTCTAAAAAAAAAAAATTTTTTTTTTTTTTGCAAGTTTCTGTCAAGATTTTATTTTGCAGTTGGTATCGGAAATTTTTTCCATTCTCAATTGCACATTCTGAAGGCTGTCAAGAATTTCAAACATGTCGCGAGTCTTTGGCTCGGGGTCAATAGTATTTTCCATTGCATAAAATTGGCTCCAACCTTACATTGGTCTGCTGACCGTGCAACATTTGTTCTTGAAACAAATGGTTGTAAGCTTGTAAGAGTTTGGGAGTTTTATGTAGACTTGATACCCAACATTGACATTTAGCTTTGGTCAAACACTCTTTGGGATGTATTGTCCCATCTCGTAAAACGACTTTATCCAATTGTTTCACAATAAAATATTTCTCGGGTTCATCAAATAAATAAAAACAATGACAACAGCCTGGGCCTTTACCATTTTTGTCTCTACTATAGATGCAATCCGAGATGTGAAGCCCATGTTTGTTCTGTACCAACTTGACGGGAAGAGGAAATCTGTTCAGGAGTTTTTGAAATTTCACAATACCCGCTAAACGTAGCAAATTTCGTCTATAAGGAAACAACTCTGAGTCAGGTTCTTGCAACACACCTGTGATAATAGTTTGTTCCAATTCAGAAATTAATGTTTTTAAAAAAGACATTACTCTGAGGAATGAATGCTTACAATCAGGGAAAAGACAACTGACTAAAGAGCCCAAAATATTTACCACTATTCTGATGAATGCTTCTGAAAAATGTTTCAAACTTTATTTGCTTCTGAAAGATAGGAGGAGGCAACATAGAGGTCGTTTAAACGCACTCTGGATCCAGACATACATCCTTTGCCATCGTTTACTATTTGCGTCCGTCATATGCATGGCCCGGGGCAAGTATTATTTTCCATTCTCCAAAATGTGTTTCAATCTTGCTTCGGTGGGTTCACTGTGCAACATTCGTTCTTGAAACACCATAGATTCCAATAAAATGTGAATCACACAATCATGAGGTGGCTCTTTTCCCCGAGAACACGGTAAACAATCTTGTTCACAAAAGTATGATTCTGAAACGAATGGCATATTCTGGAACGATAAATTGAAAATACAAAAAGAATTTCAAGTAAACTTTGAAACGGCACCATAAACTAGACTAGCAAATGAGATGATGGTTGTAGAAAGCTTTGAAACTAATCTCTCTAAAAAAAAAAAATTTTTTTTTTTTGCAAGCTTCTGTCAAGATTTTATTTTGCAGTTGGTATCGGAAATTTTTTCCATTCTCAATTGCACATTCTGAAGGCTGTCAAGAATTTCAAACATGTCGCGAGTCTTTGGCTCGGGGTCAATAGTATTTTCCATTGCATAAAATTGGCTCCAACCTTACATTGGTCTGCTCACCGTGCAACATTTGTTCTTGAAACAAATGGTTGTAAGCTTGTAAGAGTTTGGGAGTTTTATGTAGACTTGATACCCAACATTGACATTTAGCTTTGGTCAAACACTCTTTGGGATGTATTGTCCCATCTCGTAAAACGACTTTATCCAATTGTTTCACAATAAAATATTTCTCGGGTTCATCAAATAAATAAAAACAATGACAACAGCCTGGGCCTTTACTATTTTTGTCTCTACTATAGATGCAATCCGAGATGTGAAGCCCATGTTTGTTCTGTACCAACTTGACGGGAAGAGGAAATCTGTTCAGGAGTTTTTGAAATTTCACAATACCCGCTAAACGTAGCAAATTTCGTCTATAAGGAAACAACTCTGAGTCAGGTTCTTGCTGCACACCTGGGATAATAGTTTGTTCCAATTCAGAAATTAATGTTTTTAAAAAAGACATTACTCTGAGGAATGAATGCTTACAATCAGGGAATAGACAACTGACTAAAGAGCCCAAAATATTTACCACTATTCTGATGAATGCTTCTGAAAAATGTTTCAAACTTTATTTGCTTCTGAAAGATAGGAGGAGGCAACATAGAGGTCGTGTAAACGCACTCTGGATCAAGACATACATCCTTTGCCAACGTTTACTATTTGCGTCCGTCATATGCATGGCCCGGGGCAAGTATTCTTTTCCATTCTCCAAAATGTGTTTCAATCTTGCTTCGGTGGGTTCACCGTGCAACATTCGTTCTTGAAACACCATCGATTCCAATAAAACGTGAATCACACAATCATGAGGTGGCTCTTTTCCCCGAGAACACGGTAAGCAATCTTGTTCACAAAAGCATGAATCTGAAACGAATGGCATATTCTGGAACGATAAATTGAAAATACAAAAAGAATTTCAAGTAAACTTTGAAAACGGCACCATAAACTAGACTAGCAAATGAGATGATGGTTGTAGAAAGCTTTGAAACTAATCTCTCTAAAAAAAAAAAATTTTTTTTTTTTTTGCAAGCTTCTGTCAAGATTTTATTTTGCAGTTGGTATCGGAAATTTTTTCCATTCTCAATTGCACATTCTGAAGGCTGTCAAGAATTTCAAACATGTCGCGAGTCTTTGGCTCGGGTTAATAGTATTTTCCATTGCATAAAATTGGCTCCAACCTTACATTGGTCTGCTCACCGTGCAACATTTGTTCTTGAAACAAATGGTTGTAAGCTTGTAAGAGTTTGGGAGTTTTATGTAGACTTGATACCCAACATTGACATTTAGCTTTGGTCAAACACTCTTTGGGATGTATTGTCCCATCTCGTAAAACGACTTTATCCAATTGTTTCACAATAAAATATTTCTCGGGTTCATCAAATAAATAAAAACAATGACAACAGCCTGGGCCTTTACTATTTTTGTCTCTACTATAGATGCAATCCGAGATGTGAAGCCCATGTTTGTTCTGTACCAACTTGACGGGAAGAGGAAATCTGTTCAGGAGTTTTTGAAATTTCACAATACCCGCTAAACGTAGCAAATTTCGTCTATAAGGAAACAACTCTGAGTCAGGTTCTTGCAGCACACCTGGGATAATAGTTTGTTCCAATTCAGAAATTAATGTTTTTAAAAAAGATATTACTCTGAGGAATGAATGCTTACAATCAGGGAATAGACAACTGACTAAAGAGCCCAAAATATTTACCACTATTCTGATGAATGCTTCTGAAAAATGTTTCAAACTTTATTTGCTTCTGAAAGATAGGAGGAGGCAACATAGAGGTCGTGTAAACGCACTCTGGATCAAGACATACATCCTTTGCCAACGTTTACTATTTGCGTCCGTCATATGCATGGCCCGGGGCAAGTATTCTTTTCCATTCTCCAAAATGTGTTTCAATCTTGCTTCGGTGGGTTCACCGTGCAACATTCGTTCTTGAAACACCATCGATTCCAATAAAACGTGAATCACACAATCATGAGGTGGCTCTTTTCCCCGAGAACACGGTAAGCAATCTTGTTCACAAAAGCATGAATCTGAAACGAATGGCATATTCTGGAACGATAAATTGAAAATACAAAAAGAATTTCAAGTAAACTTTGAAACGGCACCATAAACTAGACTAGCAAATGAGATGATGGTTGTAGAAAGCTTTGAAACTAATCTCTCTAAAAAAAAAAAAAATTTTTTTTTGCAAGCTTCTGTCAAGATATTATTTTGCAGTTGGTATCGGAAAATTTTTCCATTCTCAATTGCACATTCTGAAGGCTGTCAAGAATTTCAAACATGTCGCGAGTCTTTGGCTCGGGGTCAATAGTATTTTCCATTGCATAAAATTGGCTCCAACATTACATTGGTCTGCTCACCGTGCAACATTTGTTCTTGAAACAAATGGTTGTAAGCTTGTAAGAGATTGGGAGTTTTATGTAGACTTGATACCCAACATTGACATTTAGCTTTGGTCAAACACTCTTTGGGATGTATTGTCCCATCTCGTAAAACGACTTTATCCAATTGTTTCACAATAAAATATTTCTCGGGTTCATCAAATAAATAAAAACAATGACAACAGCCTGGGCCTTTACTATTTTTGTCTCTACTATAGATGCAATCCGAGATGTGAAGCCCATGTTTGTTCTGTACCAACTTGACGGGAAGAGGAAATCTGTTCAGGAGTTTTTGAAATTTCACAATACCCGCTAAACGTAGCAAATTTCGTCTATAAGGAAACAACTCTGAGTCAGGTTCTTGCAGCACACCTGGGATAATAGTTTGTTCCAATTCAGAAATTAATGTTTTTAAAAAAGATATTACTCTGAGGAATGAATGCTTACAATCAGGGAATAGACAACTGACTAAAGAGCCCAAAATATTTACCACTATTCTGATGAATGCTTCTGAAAAATGTTTCAAACTTTATTTGCTTCTGAAAGATAGGAGGAGGCAACATAGAGGTCGTGTAAACGCACTCTGGATCAAGACATACATCCTTTGCCAACGTTTACTATTTGCGTCCGTCATATGCATGGCCCGGGGCAAGTATTCTTTTCCATTCTCCAAAATGTGTTTCAATCTTGCTTCGGTGGGTTCACCGTGCAACATTCGTTCTTGAAACACCATCGATTCCAATAAAACGTGAATCTCACAATCATGAGATGGCTCTTTTCCCCGAGAACACGGTAAGCAATCTTGTTCACAAAAGCATGAATCTGAAACGAATGGCATATTCTGGAACGATAAATTGAAAATACAAAAAGAATTTCAAGTAAACTTAGAAAAACGGCACCATAAACTAGACTAGCAAATGAGATGATGGTTGTAGAAAGCTTTGAAACTAATCTCTCTAAAAAAAAAAAATTTTTTTTTTTTGCAAGCTTCTGTCAAGATATTATTTTGCAGTTGGTATCGGAAATTTTTCCATTCTCAATTGCACATTCTGAAGGCTGTCAAGAATTTCAAACATGTCGCGAGTCTTTGGCTCGGGGTCAATAGTATTTTCCATTGCATAAAATTGGCTCCAACATTACATTGGTCTGCTCACCGTGCAACATTTGTTCTTGAAACAAATGGTTGTAAGCTTGTAAGAGATTGGGAGTTTTATGTAGACTTGATACCCAACATTGACATTTAGCTTTGGTCAAACACTCTTTCGGATTTAGTGTCCCATCTTGTACGACGACTTTATCCAATTGTTTCACAATAAAATATTTCTCGGGTTCATCAAATAAATAAAAACAATGACAACAGCCTGGGCCTTTACTATTTTTGTCTCTACTATAGATGCAATCCGAGATGTGAAGCCCATGTTTGTTCTGTACCAACTTGACGGGAAGAGGAAATCTGTTCTAGAGTTTTTGAAATTTCACAATACCCGCTAAACGTAGCAATTTTCGTCTATAAGGAAACAACTCTGAGGCAGGTTCTTGCTGCACATTTGGGATAATAGTTTGTTCCAATTCAGAAATTAATGTTTTTAAAAAAGACATTACTCTGAGGAAAGAATGCTTACAATCAGGGAATAGACAACTGACTAAAGAGCCCAAAATATTTACCACTATTCTGATGAATGCTTCTGAAAAATGTTTCAAACTTTATTTGCTTCTGAAAGATAGGAAGAGGCAACATAGAGGTCGCCTAAACGCACTCTGGATCCAGACATACACCCTTTGCCAACGTTTACTATTTGCGTCCGTCATATGCATGGCCCGGGGCAAGTATTCTTTTCCATTCTCCAAAATGTGTTTCAATCTTGCTTCGGTGGGTTCACCGTGCAACATTCGTTCTTGAAACACCATCGATTCCAATAAAACGTGAATCACACAATCATAAGGTGGCTCTTTTCCCCGAGAACACGGTAAGCAATCTTGTTCACAAAAGCATGAATCTGAAACGAATGGCATATTCTGGAACGATAAATTGAAAATACAAAAAGAATTTCAAGTAAACTTAGAAAACGGCACCATAAACTAGACTAGCAAATGAGATGATGGTTGTAGAAAGCTTTGAAACTAATCTCTCTAAAAAAAAAAAATTTTTTTTTTTTTGCAAGCTTCTGTCAAGATTTTAATTTGCAATTGGTATCGGAAATTTTTTCCATTCTTAATTGCACATTCTGAAGGCTGTCAAGAATTTCAAACATGTCGCGAGTCTTTGGCTCGGGGTCAATAGTATTTTCCATTGCATAAAATTGGCTCCAACATTACATTGGTCTGCTCACCGTGCAACATTTGTTCTTGAAACAAATGGTTGTAAGCTTGTAAGAGATTGGGAGTTTTATGTAGACTTGATACCCAACATTGACATTTAGCTTTGGTCAAACACTCTTTCGGATTTAGTGTCCCATCTTGTACGACGACTTTATCCAATTGTTTCACAATAAAATATTTCTCGGGTTCATCAAATAAATAAAAACAATGACAACAGCCTGGGCCTTTACTATTTTTGTCTCTACTATAGATGCAATCCGAGATGTGAAGCCCATGTTTGTTCTGTACCAACTTGACGGGAAGAGGAAATCTGTTCAAGAGTTTTTGAAATTTCACAATACCCGCTAAACGTAGCAATTTTCGTCTATAAGGAAACAACTCTGAGGCAGGTTCTTGCTGCACACCTGGGATAATAGTTTGTTCCAATTCAGAAATTAATGTTTTTAAAAAAGACATTACTCTGAGGAATGAATGCTTACAATCAGGGAATAGACAACTGACTAAAGAGCCCAAAATATTTAACACTATTCTGATGAATGCTTCTGAAAAATGTTTCAAACTTTATTTGCTTTGAAAGATAGGAGGAGGCATCATAGAGGTCGTATAAACGCACTCTGAATCAAGACATACATCCTTTGCCAACGTTTACTATTTGCGTCCGTCATATGCATGGCCCGGGGCAAGTATTCTTTTCAATTTTCCAAAATGTGTTTCAAACTTGCTTCGGTGGGTTCACCGTGCAACATTCGTTCTTGAAACACCATCGATTCCAATACAACGTGAATCACACAATCATGAGGTGGCTCTTTTCCCGGAGAACACGGTAAACAATCTTGTTCACAAAAGCATGAATCTGAAACGAATGGCATATTCTGGAACGATAAATTGAAAATACAAAAAGAATTTCAAGTAAACTTAGAAAAACGGCACCATAAACTAGACTAGCAAATGAGATGATGGTTGTAGAAAGCTTTGAAACTAATCTCTCTAAAAAAAAAAAAAATTTTTTTTTTTTTGCAAGCTTCTGTCAAGATTTTATTTTGCAGTTGGTATCGGAAATTTTTTCCATTCTCAATTGCACATTCTGAAGGCTGTCAAGAATTTCAAACATGTCGCGAGTCTTTGGCTCGGGGTCAATAGTATTTTCCATTGCATAAAATTGGCTCCAACCTTACATTGGTTGGCTCACCGTGCAACATTTGTTCTTGAAACAAATGGTTGTAAGCTTATAAAAGTTTGGGAGTTTTATGTAGACTTGATACCCAACATTGACATTTAGCTTTGGTCAAACACTCTTTGGGATGTAGTGTCCCATCTCGTACGACGACTTTATCCAATTGTTTCACAATAAAATATTTCTCGGGTTCATCAAATAAATAAAAACAATGACAACAGCCTGGGCCTTTACTATTTTTGTCTCTACTATAGATGCAATCCGAGATGTGAAGCCCATGTTTGTTCTGTACCAACTTGACGGGAAGAGGAAATCTGTTCAAGAGTTTTTGAAATTTCACAATACCCGCTAAACGTAGCAATTTTCGTCTATAAGGAAACAACTCTGAGGCAGGTTCTTGCTGCACACCTGGGATAATAGTTTGTTCCAATTCAGAAATTAATGTTTTTAAAAAAGACATTACTCTGAGGAATGAATGCTTACAATCAGGGAATAGACAACTGACTAAAGAGCCCAAAATATTTAACACTATTCTGATGAATGCTTCTGAAAAATGTTTCAAACTTTATTTGCTTTGAAAGATAGGAGGAGGCATCATAGAGGTCGTGTAAACGCACTCTGGATCAAGACATACATCCTTTGCCAACGTTTACTATTTGCGTCCGTCATATGCATGGCCCGGGGCAAGTATTCTTTTCAATTTTCCAAAATGTGTTTCAAACTTGCTTCGGTGGGTTCACCGTGCAACATTCGTTCTTGAAACACCATCGATTCCAATACAACGTGAATCACACAATCATGAGGTGGCTCTTTTCCCGGAGAACACGGTAAACAATCTTGTTCACAAAAGCATGAATCTGAAACGAATGGCATATTCTGGAACGATAAATTGAAAATACAAAAAGAATTTCAAGTAAACTTTGAAAAACGGCACCATAAACTAGACTAGCAAATGAGATGATGGTTGTAGAAAGCTTTGAAACTAATCTCTCTAAAAAAAAAAAAAATTTTTTTTTTTTTTTTGCAAGCTTCTGTCAAGATTTTATTTTGCAGTTGGTATCGGAAATTTTTTCCATTCTCAATTGCACATTCTGAAGGCTGTCAAGAATTTCAAACATGTCGCGAGTCTTTGGCTCGGGGTCAATAGTATTTTCCATTGCATAAAATTGGCTCCAACCTTACATTGGTTGCTCACCGTGCAACATTTGTTCTTGAAACAAATGGTTGTAAGCTTATAAAAGTTTGGGAGTTTTATGTAGACTTGATACCCAACATTGACATTTAGCTTTGGTCAAACACTCTTTGGGATGTAGTGTCCCATCTCGTACGACGACTTTATCCAATTGTTTCACAATAAAATATTTCTCGGGTTCATCAAATAAATAAAAACAATGACAACAGCCTGGGCCTTTACTATTTTTGTCTCTACTATAGATGCAATCCGAGATGTGAAGCCCATGTTGTTCTGTACCAACTTGACGGGAAGAGGAAATCTGTTCAAGAGTTTTTGAAATTTCACAATACCCGCTAAACGTAGCAATTTTCGTCTATAAGGAAACAACTCTGAGGCAGGTTCTTGCTGAACACCTGGGATAATAGTTTGTTCCAATTCAGAAATTAATGTTTTTAAAAAAGACATTACTCTGAGGAATGAATGCTTACAATCAGGGAATAGACAACTGACTAAAGAGCCCAAAATATTTAACACTATTCTGATGAATGCTTCTGAAAAATGTTTCAAACTTTATTTGCTTCTGAAAGATAGGAGGAGGCATCATAGAGGTCGTGTAAACGCACTCTGGATCAAGACATACATCCTTTGCCAACGTTTACTATTTGCGTCCGTCATATGCATGGCCCGGGGCAAGTATTCTTTTCCATTCTCCAAAATGTGTTTCAATCTTGCTTCGGTGGGTTCACCGTGCAACATTCGTTCTTGAAACACCATCGATTCCAATAAAACGTGAATCACACAATCATGAGGTGGCTCTTTTCCCGAGAACACGGTAAGCAATCTTGTTCACAAAAGCATGAATCTGAAACGAATGGCATATTCTGGAACGATAAATTGAAAATACAAAAAGAATTTCAAGTAAACTTTGAAAAACGGCACCATAAACTAGACTAGCAAATGAGATGATGGTTGTAGAAAGCTTTGAAACTAATCTCTCTAAAAAAAAAAAAAATTTTTTTTTTTTTTTGCAAGCTTCTGTCAAGATTTTATTTTGCAGTTGGTATCGGAAATTTTTTCCATTCTCAATTGCACATTCTGAAGGCTGTCAAGAATTTCAAACATGTCGCGAGTCTTTGGCTCGGGGTCAATAGTATTTTCCATTGCATAAAATTGGCTCCAACCTTACATTGGTTGCTCACCGTGCAACATTTGTTCTTGAAACAAATGGTTGTAAGCTTATAAAAGTTTGGGAGTTTTATGTAGACTTGATACCCAACATTGACATTTAGCTTTGGTCAAACACTCTTTGGGATGTAGTGTCCCATCTCGTACGACGACTTTATCCAATTGTTTCACAATAAAATATTTCTCGGGTTCATCAAATAAATAAAAACAATGACAACAGCCTGGGCCTTTACTATTTTTGTCTCTACTATAGATGCAATCCGAGATGTGAAGCCCATGTTTGTTCTGTACCAACTTGACGGGAAGAGGAAATCTGTTCAAGAGTTTTTGAAATTTCACAATACCCGCTAAACGTAGCAATTTTCGTCTATAAGGAAACAACTCTGAGGCAGGTTCTTGCTGAACACCTGGGATAATAGTTTGTTCCAATTCAGAAATTAATGTTTTTAAAAAAGACATTACTCTGAGGAATGAATGCTTACAATCAGGGAATAGACAACTGACTAAAGAGCCCAAAATATTTAACACTATTCTGATGAATGCTTCTGAAAAATGTTTCAAACTTTATTTGCTTCTGAAAGATAGGAGGAGGCATCATAGAGGTCGTATAAACGCACTCTGGATTAAGGCATACATCCTTTGCCAACGTTTACTATTTGCGTCCGTCATATGCATGGCCCGGGGCAAGTATTCTTTTCCATTCTCCAAAATGTGTTTCAATCTTGCTTCGGTGGGTTCACCGTGCAACATTCGTTCTTGAAACACCATCGATTCCAATAAAACGTGAATCACACAATCATGAGGTGGCTCTTTTCCCCGAGAACACGGTAAGCAATCTTGTTCACAAAAGCATGAATCTGAAACGAATGGCATATTCTGGAACGATAAATTGAAAATACAAAAAGAATTTCAAGTAAACTTTGAAAAACGGCACCATAAACTAGACTAGCAAATGAGATGATGGTTGTAGAAAGCTTTGAAACTAATCTCTCTAAAAAAAAAAAAATTTTTTTTTTTTTTTTGCAAGCTTCTGTCAAGATTTTATTTTGCAGTTGGTATCGGAAATTTTTTCCATTCTCAATTGCACATTCTGAAGGCTGTCAAGAATTTCAAACATGTCGCGAGTCTTTGGCTCGGGGTCAATAGTATTTTCCATTGCATAAAATTGGCTCCAACCTTACATTGGTTGGCTCACCGTGCAACATTTGTTCTTGAAACAAATGGTTGTAAGCTTATAAAAGTTTGGGAGTTTTATGTAGACTTGATACCCAACATTGACATTTAGCTTTGGTCAAACACTCTTTGGGATGTAGTGTCCCATCTCGTACGACGACTTTATCCAATTGTTTCACAATAAAATATTTCTCGGGTTCATCAAATAAATAAAAACAATGACAACAGCCTGGGCCTTTACTATTTTTGTCTCTACTATAGATGCAATCCGAGATGTGAAGCCCATGTCTGTTCTGTACCAACTTGACGGGAAGAGGAAATCTGTTCAAGAGTTTTTGAAATTTCACAATACCCGCTAAACGTAGCAATTTTCGTCTATAAGGAAACAACTCTGAGGCAGGTTCTTGCTGCACACCTGGGATAATAGTTTGTTCCAATTCAGAAATTAATGTTTTTAAAAAAGACATTACTCTGAGGAATGAATGCTTACAATCAGGGAATAGACAACTGACTAAAGAGCCCAAAATATTTAACACTATTCTGATGAATGCTTCTGAAAAATGTTTCAAACTTTATTTGCTTCTGAAAGATAGGAGGAGGCATCATAGAGGTCGTATAAACGCACTCTGGATCAAGGCATACATCCTTTGCCAACGTTTACTATTTGCATTAGTCATATGCATGCCCCGGGGCAAGAATTCTTTTCTATTCTCCAAAATGTGTTTCAATATTGCTTCGGTGTGTTCACCGTGCAACATTCGTTCTTCTAACACCATCGATTCCAATAAAACGTGAATCACACAATCATGAGGTGGCTCTTTTCCCCGAGAACACGGTAAGCAATCTTGTTCACAAAAGCATGAATCTGAAACGAATGGCATATTCTGGAACGATAAATTGAAAATACAAAAAGAATTTCAAGTAAACTTTGAAAAACGGCACCATAAACTAGACTAGCAAATGAGATGATGGTTGTAGAAAGCTTTGAAACTAATCTCTCTAAAAAAAAAAAAAATTTTTTTTTTTTTTTTGCAAGCTTCTGTCAAGATTTTATTTTGCAGTTGGTATCGGAAATTTTTTCCATTCTCAATTGCACATTCTGAAGGCTGTCAAGAATTTCAAACATGTCGCGAGTCTTTGGCTCGGGGTCAATAGTATTTTCCATTGCATAAAATTGGCTCCAACCTTACATTGGTTGGCTCACCGTGCAACATTTGTTCTTGAAACAAATGGTTGTAAGCTTATAAAAGTTTGGGAGTTTTATGTAGACTTGATACCCAACATTGACATTTAGCTTTGGTCAAACACTCTTTGGGATGTAGTGTCCCATCTCGTACGACGACTTTATCCAATTGTTTCACAATAAAATATTTCTCGGGTTCATCAAATAAATAAAAACAATGACAACAGCCTGGGCCTTTACTATTTTTGTCTCTACTATAGATGCAATCCGAGATGTGAAGCCCATGTCTGTTCTGTACCAACTTGACGGGAAGTGGAAATCTGTTCAAGAGTTTTTGAAATTTCACAATACCCGCTAAACGTAGCAATTTTCGTCTATAAGGAAACAACTCTGAGGCAGGTTCTTGCTGCACACCTGGGATAATAGTTTGTTCCAATTCAGAAATTAATGTTTTTAAAAAAGACATTACTCTGAGGAATGAATGCTTACAATCAGGGAATAGACAACTGACTAAAGAGCCCAAAATATTTAACACTATTCTGATGAATGCTTCTGAAAAATGTTTCAAACTTTATTTGCTTCTGAAAGATAGGAGGAGGCATCATAGAGGTCGTATAAACGCACTCTGGATCAAGGCATACATCCTTTGCCAACGTTTACTATTTGCGTCCGTCATATGCATGGCCCGGGGCAAGTATTCTTTTCCATTCTCCAAAATGTGTTTCAATCTTGCTTCGGTGGGTTCACCGTGCAACATTCGTTCTTGAAACACCATCGATTCCAATAAAACGTGAATCACACAATCATGAGGTGGCTCTTTTCCCGAGAACACGGTAAGCAATCTTGTTCACAAAAGCATGAATCTGAAACGAATGGCATATTCTGGAACGATAAATTGAAAATACAAAAGAATTTCAAGTAAACTTTGAAAAACGGCACCATAAACTAGACTAGCAAATGAGATGATGGTTGTAGAAAGCTTTGAAACTAATCTCTCTAAAAAAAAAAAATTTTTTTTTTTTTTTTTTGCAAGCTTCTGTCAAGATTTTATTTTGCAGTTGGTATCGGAAATTTTTTCCATTCTCAATTGCACATTCTGAAGGCTGTCAAGAATTTCAAACATGTCGCGAGTCTTTGGCTCGGGGTCAATAGTATTTTCCATTGCATAAAATTGGCTCCAACCTTACATTGGTTGGCTCACCGTGCAACATTTGTTCTTGAAACAAATGGTTGTAAGCTTATAAAAGTTTGGGAGTTTTATGTAGACTTGATACCCAACATTGACATTTAGCTTTGGTCAAACACTCTTTGGGATGTAGTGTCCCATCTCGTACGACGACTTTATCCAATTGTTTCACAATAAAATATTTCTCGGGTTCATCAAATAAATAAAAACAATGACAACAGCCTGGGCCTTGACTATTTTTGTCTCTACTATAGATGCATTCCGAGATGTGAAGCCCATGTTTGTTCTGTACCAACTTGACGGGAAGAGGAAATCTGTTCAAGAGTTTTTGAAATTTCACAATACCCGCTAAACGTAGCAATTTTCGTCTATAAGGAAACAACTCTGAGGCAGGTTCTTGCTGCACACCTGGGATAATAATTTGTTCCAATTCAGAAATTAATGTTTTTAAAAAAGACATTACTCTGTGGAATGAATGCTTACAATCAGGGAATAGACAACTGACTAAAGAGACCAAAATATTTAACACTATTCTGATGAATGCTTCTGAAAAATGTTTCAAACTTTATTTGCTTCTGAAAGATAGGAGAAGGCATCATAGAGGTCGTGTAAACGCACTCTGGATCAAGGCATACATCCTTTGCCAACGGTTACTATTTGTGTCCGTCATATGCATGGCCCGGGGCAAGTATTCTTTTCCATTGTCCAATATGTGTTTCAATCTTGCTTCGCTGGGTTCACCGTGCAACATTTGTTCTTGAAACACCATCGATTCCAATAAAACGTGAATCACACAATCATGAGGTGGCTCTTTTCCCCGTGAACACGGTAAGCAATCTTGTTCACAAAAGCATGAATCTGAAACGAATGGCATATTCTGGAAAGATAAATTGAAAATACGAAAAGAATTTCAAGTAAACTTTGAAACGGCACCATAAACTAGACTAGCAAATGAGATGATGGTTGTAGAAAGCTTTGAAACTAATATCTCTAAAAAAAAAAATTTTTTTTCAGCAAGACAAACATTTCTTGTCTAGCTACAGTTGTTCTCAAGTGCTACGTGTATTACAATTGTCATTTTAATTTTCAGTTGTCATGTTTTATAGACCCTCCTATGGGGCCCACCATGAATAGTTTTGTCCTCTACTCTTGCCCTCAAATCATTTGATAGCTCACCATCCCTTATCGACTTCATACAAGTCGAGTTATTTTCGATTCAAGCCGTGTTGGTTTCCAGGCTCTCGAGACCCTCCTATGGGTTGTATTTTTAATTGTTGTACAGGGTTCGACAGGACTTGAAGTCCACGTCCTACAATGCGCGACACTCGCTTATAGGTGCCCTAGGAGATCCGTCATTTGAGTTTGAATTTTCTTTGTTTTTTCACTCCTTACAGACCCTCCTATGAAATGTAGGGTAAAAGCAGTTGGACTGTGGCAATCTCCTGGCTCGCCTCTTTCATTTGACATATTACAAAAACTTATAGGTTCCATAGACGCCGAGATGGGCTCAAGACCAGTAGACACTAGTTTTCGAACCCTAGAGACCCTCCTATGGGAAATTGCGGCTTGTAACGGGTATCATTCGAAAGAGCTCATCATTCCAAACAAATGGATAGGTGACACGTCGACCTTGGGGGCGTTGGGGGCTGAGCAAGGTCCCTTTAAGGGTCGAATTGTTTTCGAGCCTAGGATCCAAACCCGGTATCCAACGTACATTTCCATGACATCAAACGATAGGCCATGGTAAGTTTTATCCAACAACGTCGACGGTTGGGTCATCGGACCTTTGGGTGAGGAGCAAAATCTAAAATAGGCCACAGGGGTTTTTGGAGCCTAGTGCCTCAACCAGGGGGTCTAGGTCCCGACCGATGAATGCGGTGTAAACTACAAACGATTCTGAATCTTTGGAGGGGTCACACGTCTACAAGGGCCCCATAGAAGCCGAGATATCGCGACTTCCGGTTCACCAGGGGGGGTCCCCATGACCCCCCAGGGAAAAAGTGTGGACCCGAACCGACCGTAATTGACCGAGATAGAAGGTTTGAACTTGATTCCATAGCATTTTAATGTGAAAAATAATCACATTAAGCCTATAGACAACCTTATCTGTAATCCCTTCCTATGGGGGTAGGGTTTTGTAAGGAGTGGAAGGAACCAGGGGTTCTAGGTCTAAATCAAAAATGTTATTGTCCCCCAAGGAACAAGTTTGACCCATTGTAATTGACCGAGATGGAAGGTTCGAGCGCGATTCCATGGTCATACACTGAAAAATATCACAAGTCCTTTAACATTCTATTGCGGATGCACGTGACGTTACTTGAATATCGGGTATAAACGCTCGACGACTTGTGAGTCAAGCTCAATCTCTTTTCTGTTTTGGAAATCTATCTCACTAAAAAAAAAATTCTTTTTTTTTCTTAGTGAGATGATGTATTAGTTGGATTTTCAGAGCAGAGAATAATTTGAGCTTGACTCACAAGTCATCGAGCATTTATATCCTACACCTACATTCAAGTGACGTCACGTGCATGCGCAATAGAATTTTAAAAGACTTGTAATTTTTTCGCATGATACTACTATTGAACTTTTTCACATTAAAATGCTATGGAATCAAGTTCAACACTTCTATCTCGGTCAATTACGGTCAGATCGAGTCCACACTTTTTCCCTGGGGGATCATGGGGACCCCCCTGGTGAACCGGAAGTCGCGATATCTCGGCTCCTATGGGGCCCTCGTAGACGTGTGACCCCTCCAAAGATTCAGAATAGTTTGTAGTTTACAACTCATCCATCGGTTGGGACCTAGACCCCCTGGTTGAGTCACTAGGCTCCAAAAGGCCCTGTGGCCTATTTTAGATTTTGCTCCTCACCCAAAGGTCCGATGACCCAGCCGTTGACGTTGTTGGATAAAACTTACCACGGTCTATCGTTTGATGTCATGGAAATGTACGTTGGATACCGGGTTTGGATCCTAGGCTCGAAAACAATTCGACACTTAAAGGGACCTTGCTCAGCCCCAACGCCCCCAAGGTCGACGTGTCACCTATCCATTTGTTTGGAATGATGAGCTCTTTCGAATGATACCCGTTACAAGCCGCAATTTCCCATAGGAGGGTCTCTAGGGTTCGAAAACTAGTGTCTACTGGTCTTGAGCCCATCTCGGCGTCTATGGAACCTATAAGTTTTTGTAATATGTCAAATGAAAGAGGCGAGCCAGGAGATTGCCACAGTCCAACTGCTTTTACCCTACATTTCGTAGGAGGGTCTGTAAGGAGTGAAAAAAAAAGAAAATTCAAACTCAAATGACGGATCTCCTAGGGCACCTATCAGAGAGTGTCGCGCATTGTAGGACGTGGACTTCAAGTCCTGTCGAACCCTGTACAACAATTAAAAATACAACCCATAGGAGGGTTTCGAGAGCCTGGAAACCAACACGGTTTGAATCGAAAATAACTCGACTTGTATGAAGTCGATAAGGGATGGAGAGCTATCAAATGATTTGAGGGCAAGAGTAGAGGACAAAACTATTCATGGTGGACCCCATAGGAGGGTCTATAAAACATGACAACTGAAAAGTAAAATGACAATTGTAATACACGTAGCACTTGAGAACAACTCTAGCTAGACAAGAAATGTTTGTCTTGCTGGAAAAAAAAAATTTTTTTTTTTTTTAGAAAGATTAGTTTCAAAGCTTTCTACAACCATCATCTCATTTGCTAGTCTAGTTTATTCTGCCGTTTCAAAGTTTACTTGAAATTCTTTTTGTATTTTCAATTTATCGTTCCAGAATATGCCATTCGTTTCAGATTCATGCGTGAACAAGATTGCTTACCGTGTGCTCGGGGAAAAGAGCCACCTCATGATTGTGTGATTCTCGTTTTATTGGAATCGATGGTGTTTCAAGAACGAATGTTGCACGGTGAACCCACCGAAGCAAGATTGAAACACATTTTGGAGAATGGAAAAGAATACTTGCCCCGGGTTATGCATATGACGGACGCAATTAGTAAACGTTGGCAAAGGATGTATGCCTTGATCCAGAGTGCGTTTACACGACCTCTATAATGCTTCCTCCTATCTTTCAGAAGCAAATAAAGTTTGAAACATTTTTCAGAAGCATTCATCAGAATAGTGTTAAATATTTTGGGCTCTTTGTTCAGTTGTCTATTCCCTGATTGTAAGCATTCATTCCTCAGAGTAATATGTCTTTTTTAAAAAGATTAATTTCTGAATTGGAACAAACTATTATCCCAGGTGTGTAGCAAGAACCTGCCTCAGAGAGTTGTTTTTTTATAGACGAAAAATTCTACGTTTAGCGGGTATTGTGAAACTTCAAAAACTCTTGAACAGATTTCCTCTTCCCGTCAAGTTGGTACAGAACAAACACAGGCTTCACTTCTCGTATTGCATCTATAGTAGAGTCAAAAATAGCAAAGGCCCAGTTTGTTGTCATTGTTTTTATTTATTTGATGAACCCGAGAAATATTTTATTGTGAAACAATTGGATAAAGTCGTCGTACGAGATGGGACACTACATCCCAAAGAGTGTTTGACCAAAGCTAAATGTCAATGTTGGGAATCAAGTCTAAATAAAACTCCCAAACTTTTATAAGCTTACAACCATTTGTTTCAAGAACAAATGTTGCACGGTGAGCCAACCAATGTAAGGTTGGAGCCAATTTTATGCAATGGAAAATACTGTTGAAACCCGAGCCAAAGACTCGCGACATGTTTGAAATTCTTGGCAGCCTTCAGAATGTGCAATTGAGCATGGAAAAAATTTCCGATACCAACTGCAAAATAAATTCTTGACAGAAGCTTGAAAGAAAAAAAAAAGAATTTTTCTTTTAGAGGGATTGGAGAGTGTTTAAAAAGATAGAATTTTCCACTCCAGTTTTCATTTTGTTTGCAGTGACATTTCTTACACGTCATTATGACCTCGTTAGAATCTTCCATTGGTGAATTGGAAAAAAACATTCTCGCAGGTTTGCCAGACAACGTCTCACGATGGTCGTCTTATAGACGACGATCGCAACGTTTAGCGGGTATTGTGAAATTTCATTAACTCGTGAAACAATTTCGTATTCCCGTCCAGGTGGTATTCAGCCAACATGGATTCCATCTTTCCATTTGTGTCTATAGTGCGGATGAATGCACTGAAGGACCCTACACTTGCCATTGTTTTCATTTATTTGACGAACCAGTGCAATATTTTATGGTGAAACAATTCAATCATGTCATCGTACGGGATGGGTCTTTACATCATCAAGATTGTTTGAGACGAGCTCAATGTCAATGTTGGAGACATAAAACTGTTGATAAGCTCACTACCCACCTTGAAATGACCCCTGCCATGGGCTTGCTTATGGCGGGGAGACCCCATGATTATATAAAAAACGTTTTATGGATGGTTTGGTGCGCCTACCGAAGCAAGATTTAAACACATTTTAGAGAATGGAAAAGAATACTTACCCCGCGTTGGCAAAGGTGGGACATTCTTCTAGCGAATCAAAATCCACTTCCTGCTTCTCTCTTTTAAAAAGAACGGCTCGGAAGCCCTCTGCATCACACGATACAATGGAGTCTGACAAAGCGTTTCAAGTCTACCTGGCCAAGTACCAAGAGGCCCATTTGGCCGAGTATATTACCTTCATGATGCATTTTCGCACTCTTTTACAGACTTTGACACCTTCCGACGTGATTGCTCTTTCCCCCGTGGACCTGGGAAATCTTTTACGCAAAGTATTTACGAATCCCGAGCCCCACGACCTGCCCACCTTCGAGTGCCTCACCTATTCTGAACCATCCGAACTGTACAGCGATTACCTCGAGCAGCAGGCTACCCTAGGAAAGGGGGCCTTTATTCAAGCCCTGTGGATGGTCTTGGCCATACCTAAGTTGTATCGATTGGCGTACAAGGCTTGGAGGCGACACGTTCCTCAACAGTTGACTCCCTGGATTCTATTGGCTCAAGCTGTGTTGGAAGGCTGTTACGCATTGAAATGGCCCGAAAGCGTCTTCCAAGTCCCCGAGACGTGTTCCATCTGTCTGAGTCCGATGCATTGGCCAGAAAACACACATTTTGGCCATGTATTTCACATGCGTTGCTTACTCCAACATCTGGAGGTGAGGAATACCTGTCCCCTCTGCAGGACACCCAACCCAGTACAAGCACCGTAGAGGTGGAGAGGTTTCCCAAGAAAAATGGGAGAATGATTGCTGGAAAGGAGCATAGCTCGGGACCAGTAATCATTCTCCCATTTTTTGGGCTACTCTCAATGTCAAGGTTGAAAACGACAAGAAAAAAAACTTGAGGGGGTTGGGAACATTTTTTTTCCACCTAAAAAAAAGAATGTGAGGCAAGTAAGTTTGAAAATGGTCATTCTCGGAAAAAAAAATTTCACAAAAAAAGAATGTGAGGTAAAAAGTTTGAAAAGAAACATTTGACAAATTTGAAAGATTTACAAAAAAGAGAAAATGTGAGGCAAAAAGTTTGAAAAGGGTCATTTGACAGGTTTGAAAGATTTACAAAAAAGAATGTGAGGTTGCGGCAAGTTTGAAAAATCTTTGGTGTTGAAAATATCTTTCAGAAACAAATAAAATTTTACAGCTCAATCTCTCTTAAAAAAAATTTTTTTTTTAGAGAGATTGAGTTTAAGAGACAAATGCTCGCAGCAAATCTTTTTTTTTCAAAATGACAGATACAGAAGATTTGTTTCACCTGTTGTCGACACCTGGTTCTCCTTTGCCCTCCACTCCCATGGCTTCTCCTTCTCATGAATCTTCTTCTCCAGATGGGCAGAGACCCCAAGATCCTCGACGACGTCGTTTTAAACCTTATCGACGATCCCCTTATGCCTATCAATTTCCCCAGAACCATGCCCAAGTCTTTTTCCATACTCACGGTCTGGCCGTGTTGTTTCTCCGAGACCATGGTTTCACGCTCACCAATGGTGTCGTCTCGTATGCCTCGGATCGGGTCGGTGCGAATGAATTGTTCAACTCTTTACATTATCTCAATGTCGGTATCCTTTGTATGACCGACTCACGTTCCAAGCAAGAATTTAAGGACATTCAAGCAAAATGGAGCGCTTTCAGTCCTTTCAAACGCTCCCCGTTCGTGCTCATGAAATCCCATCCTCGGGGAGAATGCCCCTTTTGCCACCAGACGCAATGTTATCGTTGGATTGCCGTGCAAGACATGTGTGCCATTCTCCACCAACCTCTGAACCCCATTTTTCACTCGCATCCTGTCTGAAAACGTATAAAAGGAGGACGCGTGTCGACGCTTCTCCTCAGTTTGCAGCATGGATGCCTTCCCAGAGCACCTTTCCTCCACCGTGGTGCCCATGACGTTGCCCGAGAAACCCGATGCGTTGGAATATGCCGCTCGGCAGGGCCAAGTTCGAGCGGGCATCCTCTACCAAAAGCCCCAAGCGAAACGAGTGTTTACCTGATTTTGCAAGGATCATTGGCATCAAAAAAAGACGTTTATGGATAATTTCAAGCGTGCCGTGATGAAAGCCAAGCATGTCAACCCATTTAGACCCCACGATATCCTGTAGGAAAAAGTGTCCAAAAGCCTCTTGAAAAATCCAGATCGTTTGCTCAAAAATACCGACAAGAGGATGGTCTACATCTATGGCAACATGTTTTTGTGAAAAAAGACTTTACCTTTGGTTTGAGAACGGTGCACCCCGGAGAGGTGCATTTCATTCAAACGACGCCGGGGCCCATGCTGCTCTACGAATTGCCCCCCTCCAGTCTCCAGTGCCGAGCCCAACCCAATGTGGTGAGGAGGAGATTTGAGCCCTATGACCAAATGCTCTACCATCGGACCATCTTGGAGCCCCACACGGCATATCCGATCCCAGCTGGAACCCACTACTTGATGTTGACGGTTCAAAAAACAGCTTTTGGTCTGGACCTTATCCCCGAATCCCTTCTCTCCCTCAGCTGCTTCAGAAGGGATTCCACTTGGGGGATTTTCGAAAAATGAAAAGGTTTGATCGAACCCCCTACAAGCTACCTCCTTCTACCACAACTCATGGACTGAAGCGTCCTTAGAAGGACCCACCCAAGAAACGAGGGCGCATCATGAGACTTGAGCAGATTCCAGAGCCTAGACAGATTCCAGTCCCTGTGCAGATGCCAGAGCCTATACAGATTCCAGTCCCTATGCACATTCCACAGCCTCAGCTACTTTAACCAGAACCTATGCAGGTTCCAGAGCCTGAGCTACTCTATCCAGAACCTGAGCAGATTCCAGAACCTGAGCAGATTCCAGACCTTGAGCAGATTCCAGAGCCAGATACTGCTTTGCTCGACCAGCTCCTATCGTCCGTCTATGAACAAGAACCCCAAGTGCTCCACCTGGTCCCCTCTCTCTTTGATGAAAACAATGAGCTCTCATTGCCTTCCTGGATGCTTTCGAAAGAGATTTGGCGATGAAGCCCCTGGACTTGTCCATGCCCAAACTCCCCTCTTGTAACTAATCTTCTATTGGATTTAAAGCGATTCAACCCATGAATCTGTCTTGTAGATGATTAATTAAAAAAAATTTTAAAGAAAACAAGTCTCATTCTTTGTGTCAAAAAACCAAATCTCCGACCTTGTGTCAAAATGATACAACATTTATTGGACGAGTGTCGACATCGCACGACGATCGTGTTTGGAAATTTGGGTCGCTGGCCAGATCGAGTCACATATTATGAGTCAGACTATGCTTACACCATCCTTTTTGAGCCCAATTTTGGTGTGCACGTTCCTCGGTCGTTTGGAAAAACCATGGTCATCTTTACGAGTCATTTGGATTTGACGTGGGATCCAGGAGTCGATTTAAAATTCTTTCAACTGGGTCGTCCCCCGTCTCGCCGAGTTTGGGACGCCCATCAACCTCACAATAAGGAGGACTATCCGTTGAATCTCACGGATTGCACGCGCCTAGCGGATGTGTACGTAAGATTATTAACGTGGTTGGACGATTGGGAAATGCATCGAGACGAAAACCTTCCTTGGCGCCTGGTGTGTCCCTAACCCTGGAAACGGGCTTTGGGACCACACGTGGAACGCTCGCATCAAAAGGCCTTGGCCCATGGGATGCCAGTTGACGTCACGCTCCTCGTGCCTATATAACGCCAGCCTCTAGCCAGCAGAATCATTCCTTCTCAAAAGGAGCAACATGTCGGACTAAACCGAAAATATTAACTGTTAAAAATGCCCATGGGCCCAAATAAGGGGGGACCGAGTCGACTCTTGTGTCGACTCGGTCCCCCCTTTTTTGGATTAAGGAAGGTGCCAACGTTGGAGGGCTTCTCTTTTAAAACTTGTACTCTAACGAAAAATGTGCAAAGATTAGTTTCGAGGACCAAGATGTCATAAAATACATTAAAAGATTCGTTTCAAGGTTGAAAAGTGTCCACCAATAGGAATCGTTTCACGTGACCTCATTAGAATATATAAAAGGTGAGCAGCCAGTAGCTAGACATTAGATTGCTTCTGACTGCAGTCGAAATTCGTTTTTTTGTTAAAACTGTCAGGTTGGTATTGGATATTCCAAATCTGGCAGTTTTAACGGAAAAAGAATTTTCATGGCAACAGGTCAATGCTACATGTTTTTCGTCAAGTCTGTCAGGATTTGGCGTCATGTTGAAAATTCCCAAATTCTGGCAGTCTTATCGGTAAATGTTTTTAGCCAAAATCTTCAAAATTCCGAACATTGGGGGACGCATGTCGACTGGGTCCCCCTTTTTTCGGGTCACATGATGCGCCAAGATTGGAATGCCTCTTTTTAAACACATGACACAAAAAAATGGACTCGCCTGCTGGCTACCAGTTGAGTCCTCCTTGGCAAGAAAAGATTAGAAGGCCTAATAGCGTGAGATGGCAATGAAATGATTCTCCTGGTTTTCTCGATACACCAACGTTGAAATGCCTACAATTCATGGGTCGCTGCTTTCAAGACATACCAAGCTTGAAGCATCTCCATTTCATTTGTGGATCACCCCTGTTTTAAATCATTCGTCTGGGTTGAAACTTTTTTTTTTCTCGCGCTCATCCAAAATATTTTTTCGAAAGAATTTGAAAAAAGTTTGTTTGTGCATTATTGACTGTTCTTTCGCATACAACCCTGCACTGTTGCATTTTGTGCCAAAATGCAACAGGAGGGTACCAAACTCATACCAAAAGAGCAATTCGACGTGAAAGTGAATTTCGACGTGAGACAGACTGTTCTCTGCACTGTTGCGTTTTGTGTCAAAAGGCAACAGGAGGGTAAAAAACTCATACCAAAAGAGCAATCCTAAGGGGAATGTCGACGGGAGACAGACTTTGCTTCATACTTGGGTGTGAGTTAAAAAGGCAACAGGAGGGTACAAAGAAGGGGGGAGGGACAAAATTCAGACCAAAAGAGCAATCCTAAGGTCGATTGCAAACACCACGAGGTGAAAAAGAACCATCCAAAGGTGACCTGAAACACAACGTAGAGGGGACAAGATTCTGACAAAAACAACCGAGGATCCTTTAAAAAAAGGAGCCTCAGCAGGAGCATATCAGCTTCAACGGACTCAATGGAAGAGGAGACCCAGAAGGTGGGAGCGCAGAGAGGACAGCCCTAGGACAAGATCATCCAGTACAGAGGCCATGGTTGGAGACAAAGCCTATGCAGATTGGATCTAAAGACTAGCCAGGTTGTATAATTCTAATTTGTTTATTTTTTCTCTGACAGACAGTTCGGAGTAATTTCCATGTGGGCTAGTCTATTTTTTTTTTTTGTAAAATTAACGTACAAAAGTTACTGCGTTGTGTGTATTTTCATATCGTTTGAAAAAGCTTTTGTATTTAATTTTTTTCCAAATTGTGGAAAAACATTTGTTGAATTGCAATTCTTTTGCTACACTTTAAAGACGAGGCTTTATATGTGAGATTACTTGTATTGTTTGTTGTAATATATTCTATGTAAAAAAAAATGTATATATTTTTGTGTGTAATTATTAAGATGTATAATTAGTGTCTGGTTTCTGGGCGCGGCGTAATTAGGAATACTAACAAAAAACATTAACAGCGCAGCGCGATTGATAGGGAATTTTTTGAAAATGAAACCAGATAAAGGTTATTTTGTTATGAAACTATATATGTATAATATAATGTATGCCATATTTTATGTCAATAAGGAAGTTGTATAAAAGTTCTGTGCATTTAATGTCATGTTTTAGAAAAAATTGACAAGGTTTCCTTTCAGGGCAACAGTCCCTGAACATAGTGATGCGATGAAAGTTTGATGTCGTAAGAAGATATTATTGTAAAAAATTTTTATATTTATTAGCACTTAAGTAAAGTGCATGATCAGGGTTTTTTCCTTGAAAGGTTTTCCCCTGATCTTCGCCCGAATGGGATGCACTGTAGGGATATGTTGAACAAGATCAATAATTTAGAGTGGAGTACCCCTTTGAGTAGTCATTTCTGTGTGCTGTTTTAATTAAAGTTTCTAACTTAGAGAGTTAAAATTTTCTGCAAATTCAGTGTTTTCAAGCATTCTAAAGTTCGTGAGTTAAAACTTTCTACAAGTTCAGTATTTTCAGGCATTTTAAAGTTCGTGAGTTAAAACTTTCTACAAGTTCAGTATTTTTAGGCATTCTAGAGTTAGTTAAAATTTTGTGCAGGTTCAGTGTTTTTCAGACGTTAGGTAAATTAAGCGAGTTCTTTCAGGTCGTTTAGACCTTCAATAAGTCACGCTTTTTTTCTCGGAGGGGGGTTGTGACGGGTGCTTACGCGTTTCACTAACCTTCTCTCGTATTCTTTAAATATTTTATTTATTTCAACCAATCTCCACCGAGAGCCAAAAGTGTGACTTATGCAAATGAGATATTTTCGGGTTTAGCGAGTTCAAAAAGGATATAAAAGGGGAAAATGAAATGAAGAGAAAAGAATTGAGACAGTAGTTTTTCTAGTGGAAATATAGTCGTCGGGAAAAGTCTATTGAAAAGTATACATAAAATCGGTTCGGGACGGAACTAAGAGAAAGCTGAGATTGAAGCCGCTCATTAAAGCAATCCAGATATAGAAGAAGTAATTAGAAGAACCTGCCTTAAGAAAAGGTATCAGGTCAGTTTGTTTTCTCAAATTAAATATAAATGTGTAGCTTAATTGTACGCGTCGTCCTCCGTGGATTCAGTTAGGATTCCGTCGTTCATAATCGAATTCTTCTCATACTCCACTGTGTTTTATTGTTCTTAAAATTTGAATAGTATTTGTGTAATCTCTCAATTAAAAAAGGTCAATAAATAAGATTGATTTATTAAATAAGTAGTAATTAATCATGAATTCTACACATTCAGATTTAGATAATACAAGAAGGGGAGTTAATAATCTTAGAGGTAGTGATAGACTACGACAAGTTTTCCTCATTCTGAAGCACAATTATTCTTCCATAAAAAATTCAATAATGAATTTAATTTGACAATATCAATTAACTTGGCAATTGCTCGATAATTATTGCCAAATTTGAATTTTTATGCAGCTTTTGCAGCCAGCAATACTCTTAAAAAATGAATTATTTTACATAGTATATAACTAAAAAAATGAAATAAACAATTTTAAATGTATTTAAATAATAAAAACTACAATGCCATTAATTTTAAAAATAAAATTTAAGAAAAAATGTAGCACACAAACGTATATTTTTTGCGGCAGTTTTTGAAAAAAAAACTTTTAACTTCTTCTAACTTCCACACCACACCAACGGGAGGACATTTGACCCCTCGACATATTTAAAGTGCAACAGCCTCCTTTGCACGGCGGGTTTTCAGCGGTACTAGGCTCAAACTCATGATACGCCAGCTACGAGTTTGTGACCTTGACCACTACGCTACCACGGCCTAGTGGTCAAGCTGCTCAGAAAAACTAGCAGTACATACATAATTCGATTCAAGGGAATTATAGAAAAAATAACAATTGAGAGAAGCTGAAAAGTTTTATTAAGCCACATTTGAATGATACTCGCGCTGCTTGGCGTTTTTGGCGTAATTTGATGCTTGAAAAAGCCCCTGTTTTGAAGACATCCCGCGAATTGATATTTTTTTTCTGATTAGTGATAATAGACAACAGTGGAGTACCGACCATTTTAAGAGAGGAACTAACTTTTAACTATCTTTCATATGATGCAAGTAAAAAATATTGGAAGGAAATAGATTGTTTCTAGACGATTAGGAAATTGACTATTTTGTACACACGGTTCAGTAATTGTTTGATTCTTCACGAAAGTGTATTTAAAAAAATACCAATAAATAGGAATCGTTCAATGACCCATTTACTCGAGAATCTCTTTCTAGAGATGATAAATAGACTTTCTTGAATAATCTTTACAACAGAAAAAATATTTGTTAGTGGTAATGTCTCAGCGATAACAAAGGCACCCTATGAAATTGGCTATACCATATAAAACAAAGTGCACAACAATGTATACAAAAATATAAAATGACTTTTTTAATGAATGGTCATACTGTAAATAGTTTTAAGCGAACTGCAATTTTAAGCCTCACAGAATTAGCATTTAGAATTATTGTTAAATAACGAAAAGGGATATGAAGTTCCAATGAAGAATAATTAGGTTATTTTTAATATTTAAGGCGAGAAGACTTCAAAATGTCTTAACCCGGGAGCAGGCGCGCATTCGATACTAACGTTAATGACCTTGCGAAGTGGCTCAGTCACCACAATCCTTTATTTTTTAATAATTATTTTTAGTGTACACGATAAAAATCGTTATTCCAGTGAATAATTTAACTAAGAGAAAGTTTACTTACCTACTTTCAAGGACTTTCAAATTTTTCTTTGACAATTTGAGAAAAATATCCAATAAAATGATTCAAATGTGCATGACCTTAATAAAGGACACAAATTACGGACACTTTTCACTAATATTACAGGAATGTTATTTGCAGGCAAAACTGTCATATTTTCTTCAAGTTATTGTAGTTTTACTGCCCTTTGATGATAGACAAATAGCATGATGAACTTCTTCTTGCTTGTATCTTTTTGACAGGGCGCAGTGTGTTTTGTGGTCACTTATGGCTTCATATTTTAGTTGATGAAGTTCTTTAGGAAGCCTTTGAAAGTTTTCCTTTCGTTTCATGTTAATCGCTTTTCTCAAATTAACTTTCGCTATCATGAGTAATGTCCATTATTTCAGCAGGTTCTTTCCTTGCTTGATCAGGGGTGAAAAGTGAATTAAGTCTTCCTTTTTTTCCTACAGCTAATGTACAGTATTTCAATAATAATAACAGTGATAATTTTTTTGTCTTGTTAAAATTTTATTGATTCTGGATCTGAATTTTTTTTTCTCAGAAAGAGTCGTATTTTAGCTTTAAAATGAAACGTAATAAAAAAATCTCTCATCGTGGGATTGCAGTGATTTAAACAAAATGTTTTTCTATTTGCTTATAGGATCAGAGATTGAAGCTTTTATTTTTGATGACGTTATATCGCCAGATGTTATACATAAATTATATCAGTGCAAATGTGTATTTTTACTATGTCAGAAAATATATTTTGTTTTACTTCAATCAAGTTATTTTTTAAAAAATATTTTATTTTCGATAGGTTCGAGCCCCTTTGTAGGGTTGCCCCAGTATGAGAAACCCTGGTGTAGACATACATTACGCATCATTAGCATATCACTCACGTTTAATCGTAATACTTCATTGTAAACTTTGTTGTTCTGAACTAAAATGCAAACCGTTTTGATCGGTGGCATCCCCAAAATATTGTGTCACGTGCCATTGGTTCACCATCTCTGTTCTATACAATTCCTGTTAATTCTGTAGCAGCTGAAAGATCATTTAGAAAATAAAAATTATTTTAGAAAAGGTAAGGGCCAATCTCGACTCCGAGATTTACCACTAATGGAAATTGAAAATAAAGTCGGACCAAGTATGAATGTAATTGTATTTATTAGAAATTTGCGAAAACTAAAGCTAGGAAAACACTGTAAATCAAATTGTTAATTTGTTTTTCATAAGTAAGTACGACCTTCATAAACATAATAAACCTTTTTGTCTTTATATACATCGTTTTATTTCCTAACATCTGTATTATTATTTGTTACCTTGTTAGTTACTGTTTAATTTTTAATTATCTATTAACAACTGTTCTGAAAAAGGTCTGTGTGTGTGTCGTGGTGTCAAATCGAACATGGGCAATCACTAGGGGCGTAGCTACCGCCGTATCAATGATATGGGGCCCCAACGTAGGTAAACTAAATATCGTGAAATTTTAAAGGAGCCTAAAAAGGGGCTCCTAATAAATTTTTGATATAGGGCCCACTTAGGACTAGCTACGCCAGTGGCGATCACTAAAGCTCGCACAAGAAAACTCATACACATACTTGTAGGTAGCACATAGCTTTGCTTTCCTATGTTTTGCCGAGCACTATAAAGAGCTGAAGTTAAAATAGCTTTGTATACTTAAAATATTCATATATTTTACTTTTCTCTACTTGATAACCCAACCAAAATAGGGCCCTCCTTTACTTTTTGCACCAGGGCCTTCAGATACCTAGCTACGCCACTGTTGATAAACTCTGGACTTTTGATTCGGGGGTTATCAACAGTGACTTTCGATCATCCCTCTGGGGTCAAATGAAAAATTTTCTCTCGCCCTTGAAAACATTTTTTTGGAGGAAACTGAACAATTTTGTCACTCACATTCCTATGAATGCATTCTTCATACTTTACTTCCAAATCTAATTTAGACCCGACATGGTGGCAAAGAGTAGGTGAAAGATACACAATATTCATATAAAAAGAACCATTTAAAAAAAAGGCGGGAACGAAACGTGCAAAGAACTACAAAAATACAGTGGATTCATTCCGAATGAGATTGTTTCGTGAAACAAAAAGTACATTGTTATGAAAGCCAAATGATTCGTTTCAAAAAAGGTCGTTTTCCATTTTCAATTATTTTTTGAAAGTGTCACGATGCTCAACTATTTTTTCGACTGACTATATAATGATTCCTGTCATTCTGGTAGTTTTTCATTTTCAACCAATTTTGATCGGGTCAATGTGATCAACTATTTTTTCAGATGAGATATTGCCAGCTAATACTGAAAATATCTCCTCTTATTCTATCCATAGCCTATAGGAGTAATTCGGTAAAATTTTCAGCAACATCTATAAATAATTTGTATTTGTGCATACAGGGGTGTAACGGAGATGATTAGGCCTTCCCTGCAAAGTAAGGTTTTGGGCCCCAAACAGGATTTTACAAATGGTATATTGTTGGCGCCAGTTAGGATTTGGGTCCCCCGCCATGCGGAGGTTTTGGCGGTGTACGCTACGCCCCTGTTTGCATAAATATTTTGTGTACCACCGTCAAGTGTCATCTCGGAATGTTTTGAGCGAGGCAAACTGAAAATTATTGAATTAAAGATTATTCAGAATCAAGAAATTTAAATGATAGTGGTCCTGATAATGTGTTTAAATACTCAAATTGAAAATTTTTAAATTCTTGCACTTCTTTTTTGGATGAGTATAAGAATTGTCTAAAAAAAAATAGGACAATAATAATTAAAGTCCTTAAGGAATTGAGTCGGTTTTTTTGGTCTTCTTTTCACAAACCAACCATAAAATGCTGATTTCATACCTCAGTTAATAATTCTATACATTGATTTAGAGTAAAATTAAGTTAAATATCGAAATAATAATTTCGTATCTTCAAATTTTGCTGGCCCCCGCATATATTCATTTCATTCAACCTTGTAACTGTGCCAACTTTGTATTATATTATTGATAGTTTGGTAACAATTCAGAAGAAAAAGTACTTGGAAAAAGTATACTACCAACAATTTTTGACAATTAAATTGTTCCCCCCTCCCTCTACTTTTTTTCGTCAAAATTCAGACAATTTTTGTTAACCCACTTCTGTAGATGCTGGCGAATTCGTAGTCAAAAATAAAGGATGTAAGGTTTTCCGAAATAGTCGTCAATTACCGACGGGGAACAGATGTCAACGACAGAACTGTATTCTAAGGTAAGGTATCCAACTTATGTTGATCCGGCTTGATATTTTTTATACAATTTCAGCGATTTGTGAAGCATGTGACTATTGCGTTTTCACGTGATTTTTTTCTGCTGTGCTTTCGATTTTAATCAATTACTCATTAAACAGGTAGAACATCATATTTAATGTAGGTTTCATACTGAAAGATTCTTTTTAAGTTGCTGAAATGTGTTGGTATTTATTCATAGAACTATTGTCTTGACGATTCTTAGAATAATTAATACTGAACATGTCTTTGACATCCGAATGGGAAGTTCTATTTTTGTAAAATTAAGATCATTCAGATGCTTAGATATAAAAATTGTTACTTTAAGCACCATTCTTCAAAGCAGAAACTTCATGTGCTTCCAGACAGTGCTGGTAGAGTTTGAGTGATGAATGTGGTATGACAATTTGCATCAAATTATCAATAATTATTAGACGGAATTTTTTGAGTTTTTCAGCGATATTTTATTGAAATTTCCATTTCAATTGAATTAGTCATTAAAAATTATCGTAATATTTTTGTTTTTTTTAATAAAAATCAATTTCTCTTTTTTGTAGATGTGTAGTTAAAGGGACTTTAAAAAGTGAGATAGTTTATTGCTTAAAAAATTTATATAGTTAAAATTCTTGAATTTACTTTCTTTATATTTTGATATTATCATAATTTCTTGTATGAAATGCATGATTGCACTTTATTAAAAATTAAACTATTCATTATGGAAGAGTATATATTATCATTTCGGTTAAGTTTAAATTTATGGATGTAAATATTACAGAGTGAAATTGGGTTAAAGTGTGGAACCCTTGGTGATATAATTTTTTTTTTGACAACTGGGATCAGTCACCAAGCAACTTCATTTAACGATAGGTGTTTTGGGCGACCAGATTCGATAGTCCAGCAACATAATTTAGCAGTAGGTGTTCCAAGAATTAAATTGTAATTTTGTAATAAAAATAAAGATATATTAATGTGAAATAAAATTATATACTTATAAAGTTATCATTAATGCATAAAAATAAAAATTATATTTTTTTTAACGAAAAGGAAATTGTAAATTGAATTATTTAAGAAAAAGGGTTACCTGTGCTTAGGAGAGTTCTTCTAAACGAGGGTAAATTTCTTTCACTCCCTCTATAAAGGATATGAATAAGGCCTTCGGATTGCTGGGTCACTTTATTTTTCTCCACATGAACTCTGCAAGGTAAGAATCGAATTAATCTTTACACCTGCAAGTTCCATGCAGAGATTTTTTAATGGAGCTCCATGAACCCTCGGTGTAGTTCGTGTGAGCCCCCATTTCCAGATCTTTAAAATGCAAGCTGGGATTGATTGAATGAAGAAAACCTTCATCTTCCAGACATTTGTAAGCTTTCTAGTAATCCGATGTGATTGCTGTACCCTCATTTATGTTTCTCTTGATGGATTGAAGCATTGTATCCTTTGACCTATCCTGAATCACCCGAAAGAAATATTTATTCAAAGACCTTTCAATTCCTCCAAACACCTAGATTCCATTTACTCTTTTACCAAACATGCTTTCATCAATTTCTGCTTACACATCAAGACCTCCAAGCATTGAACTTTCATACACACACATTTCCATGCATACCTAACTGTAAAAACTCATCCAATCTGTGACTGTTTTCTTCAAAACATTAAGTTTGAAAGAAATTAAGTCACAGTTCGCCTTTCACATCCATATATCTGTCAGCATCAGAATCTCGAGCATACTCGGCTTACCTTCTTCAAACCAGCTATTCTTTCTTATAGATCTTTTTATATGATGCATTTGCTCTTTTCTTTCAGCATTCCTAAATATGTCCATCACTTGAATCCTTTTTAATCAGATGCATTGCTTACTTGCTAACCGAACATTCAGTATTTTCAGCAATCAATCCTTTTTCCATACACTGTTGTATAACAGACAATTTCCCCTTTCATTCCAAATCATAAAAAACACGCAAATCATGCCTTTCAGACTCTTTAGGATAAGTCGAAAGTACAAACAACAAACGGAAAAATTGAATAGCTAAAAATTACAGGAAAATTCAAAAAAATTCTTCACAGATGAAATCTAAATGAAAATTAAAATAAACGATGGAATTATTAATTTGAAAATCATCTGCCTCATGTTGAAAATATCTGCAATTTTTAAAATTAACCAATAGCAATTAATTTTAAAAATTGTGACCTTGTATATCTGCATAAGACCACATATCAAAAATCGAAGCAAATTATGCAGTCTGCGAGAATGATTTCGTTATCTCACCATTACATCTAGATAAAAATCGCCACATATAAAGGGCCCCATTTCTTCACTTAAACCATAAAATTGATTGCATTTTTTCGATTCATTATTCATGTGAAATGCTCTCTATCAAATTAAAATGTCGTTTTTGAAGCAAATCCACTGAACCACTTCCATTTTACTGCCAAATTTTTTTACACTCAAATTCTAAAAATAAAAAACATCCAAATCTTCCAAAATATGTAATATTTATATATGACATTTCAAAAGTAGTATATAGATTTTTCAGACATTAATTCATTTGTGATCACATCAGTGAGCTTAGAATCAGCATTTATCAAATTGATTTAATTCGGGATAGGCTTGTATAATCATTTCAATTCTTGCTAATTTAGCATCTTTTAGTTTCAAATTAAAGTTTTAAAAAAAAGAAACCAGTTTGGAAAGGATATGTAAGGATACTTAATTTATAACCTAAACAAAATTCTATTCTCCATTTAGCATTTGTTTTCCTATCATTCATATTTACATATAAAATTAAATAGCTAATACTTCCTCAAAAAGTCCAAACATTAGATTTTAACTCATTAACTTTTATTGTCTTCGGCCATACATTCCCATACTTTACTCTCCAGTCAAATCCTAAGCTGAAAAATGATTATTTTTCACTTGTGGAAATAATTATACACAATCCAATTAAGAATCAATACAATTGGCATTTGTTTGTCTCCCTGCAGAGATGTGTTTGAAATTCTCCTGAAAAGCCTCCATGGTTACTTTGCATTGTTACACATATATATGGCCATAAAATGGAATGATTAGAATATTAAGATAGGGAAATTTTTGCTCAGAAAAAACAAGGCAGAAATGTAAAGATTAAATGGGAAGTAGAATCTTGGTTAAGTTATAATTATTCTTTTTTATGGGGGGGGGGGGTAAACATTCTTTCCTTTAGGAAAATGTCAATTTTTCTTTCAAATGAGATGTTTTGAGAATGTAGCATTAGCAGGCAGTTCTTGAAATATGCTGTTTTTTTCCTCTTTATAAGTTTTTTAAATATTACTTCAAATGTATAATATTGGTAGATTCACCTTATTTGTTACATGTAAGGAAGGAAGGATTTATTTTCTACTATATGAAAGAGAAAACTACTTATTTTACTTGCAGGGTGCTCGTGTGTGGATACCTGATGCAGAGCATGTATGGGTTGGAGCAGAAGTCAAGAAATTTGAGAAAGATGAGCTGAAAGTGGAACTTGAAGATGGAAGGGTAAGTATATTTCCATCTCAAAATACTCTTAAAAATGACTTGGAAATAAAGTGGATATACTTAACCTGTGGAATTAATTGTAACTTTTTTATGCAAAATCTGCTGGTACTTATGTATTATCGCAACAATCGCCAACTCTATTAATAACTCGCCAAGTTGGCAACCCTGATTTCCTATGTGTCATAAGCACTGAATTGACAACCATGCTCTTCATTTCATATAATTTGCCAATAGGTTGTGATAACACGTAAGAACCAATCTGCTTTCAAGGCCTTTAAATATTAATCTCCATCTTATATGCAATACTTAAAAACATATTAAAAAAATATTTTATGAGGATTGTAAGTTAAAATATATTTTTATTTTATGTTGACCTAACACTTCACTTACATACTGCACACTTATGAAACTAGACATACTGCACACTTATGAAACTAGAATATTTCCTTTATTAAATTTTCATATTTTTATTCAAAATAATAAAGATGTAACAAGTATATATTATTATACTTAGAAAAATTGATACAAGCTGGGTGAAATCTTTTGTAAAAGTGAACTAATGGATTAGGAATAGCTTCTTTATAGCCTCGCAATTCTCATTTTTTTTAAAGTGTTGAATAATTTTCTTGTTTAATTTTATTGGTTTTCAATTAAAATTTGTATGGAATGTATTTTTATTGGTAAATTGATCAGTCATTGTTATTTTGACCATTATGTAAATTAAGCCTGTGCAGTCATTTAATAATAATATTTCAAATTTTTTAATGAAAATGCACTAAATTAATGTTTTTAAGTACTTTTTGTAGTGTCATTCCTTTTAAAAAAATATTTGACTGCTAACTATGAGAATTTGTAATTTGCTGTATTACTTAGGATGCCAACTCTGAGTTATCTCATAGTTTGTTTGCTTGCCATATTTTTGCAGCTCGGGAAGTTTATCAGTGCAAACATGAATTTTGTAATTCTTATTTAATAAATCTTTATATATAAAATATCCGTGTCACAGTGTTTGTCCGCGATGGACTCTGAAACTACTCAATCGATCATAATATAATTTTGCATACCGTGTGTCATTTTGTCCAACTTAGAACATAGGATGGTCTTTATTTCAATTAATCACGGCATATTTTTTTTATTGCCGGAAATGTGAAGAATCCGGAAAAAACGTTGCCAGATTCCCGTTAGGGATGATCATGTGTCTGTGGAAGCAGATGTTCCAACAGAGGTTGAAAGTTTTCGGTACTCTCGACGTTATTTAAACAGTCATCCGATTTTTGTTTTTTAAATCGGACAAAAAATAATTACGGAATCGGAAAGATCATTTCTTTTGCTACGATACGGTATAATTTTTTTTGCAAAATAATGATATTTTCTATTTTTTAAGATTTTTTTTTTTTAAATGAGTAAAATTGATGTTTTTCTGAAAAAAAATTTCTAAATCGTTGCATATGAATTTATTTTTGCGTTATTAAAACGATATTTTTTACTAAATAATGTCATACTTTTTTCTTTTTGAATCAGTCTTCTAAAAAATAAAATGCTAAAAACTTTTTTTTCTACGATTTCTTTAAAAAATACTCAAAAATTTAACTCAACATTAAATAACTTCGTCATTTATTAAAATTATCATACGAAACTTTTTTTACGTTTGTAGAATAATGTTATCCAATTTCTGTGTGAAGATTGAAAAAATTGCTTAAAAATTACGAATTTTAAAATTTTTTTGTGATTTTCGTAAAATACTGTTTTTGCGAGAAATAATTTAAACAATCTTCTTTGTACATTTTTTATTTTAAAGTACTTTCTTTTTGAAAATAATGCATGAAATTTCAAAACTTTCACGTGAAAATTAAGCCCTCTGAAAAAATAAATGAAAACTTTAAAAAAAAATTCTCAATTGCGTCAAGGTCATTCACTTTGCATTAGCTTTCGGTTTGGAAGACGGTAAAGGTTGAGGTAGTTTTGAGTCTTTTGCTGCGTAGTAAAAAGGAGAATTCCCTCATAACACGGGACGCTCATTCATATAACGCTGGGGTGGGCATTAAGTCGATCGCGATCGACCGGTTGACCGCCTTTACATAAGAATTTAGACGTGCATACTAAAAGAAACACAGGTGGTTATCAAAATACTGGAAACACCCGTGAATAAAAGTTATATTTTTGAATGAACTTCGTAAAGTATAATAACAGCTACCAGATGTTTTTTTATAAATTCAAATGAAAAATTCTGGTAATATCCGTTAGCTTTATTGGAGTTCTGTAAGACTTGGATTTTTTTCAAAATCATAAAATGTTGGGTCTCTCAGTTTTTCGAAGAGATCAAATTGTGGGAGCCCGTCTAGCTGGAGCAAGTGTGATCAAAACATCCCAGTTTTTAGAGGTTTCTAGAGGTATGGTGTCTAAAGCTATGATTGCTAAGACACTGCAAGACAAGCTCGGCAAAGCAAAATAGTGGAAAGAGAAATATGTTAAATATTCTCTTTATCTCTCCAAAAACACAATTTTTTTTTTTCAAAAGGACGCAATTTTAAAAGAATAACTTTTGAAATCTAATGGACGAAGTAAAGTATCCTAATTTAAAAAAAGGTGCAATTCATTTAACAGCATTCTTTCGCTCTACCTACCTGTGTGAATCTACATTTTCAACGATGGATATAATTAAAACAACGCATCATTCCCGTTTCACAGACGATCACTTAGAATCCATTGCAATATTAACAATTAGTAATTATATACCAAGATATTCAAAACTGGTACAGATAGTATGCAGACTAAGTTTTCTGTTGAGACTTTAACTACAAGAACTAACTTTAAATGAAAATCATTTATTTTTTGATGAGTTCGAAATTGTGTGATAATAAATGCATCATTTTATATAAAATTCGTGGGTATAATTATTATGTTTGTATTTTTTGTTTTACTTAAAGCGCAGTTTTAAAAGTGGAAGTTTTTTTTTTGTAGTTTTAGATAAGTACATATGTTGTATTTATTATTCTTATAATATAAATATTGTTGAATTTTTGTTTTGTTTAATTGCTTATCACACCTACACTACAGAGTGGACCGCAACACCTTGAAAAAATTAGAAGTAGACTGTGTCATGTAGAAGTCTGCCCACCCCTGATATAACTCATCACAACAGATAGTTTTTTTTATTCTTAAAGTTTGATTTATTGAAGAACAGTAGAATATAAGAAAAAAATATAAGGAAATATTCTTAAATATATTTTTATCACATAGTATTATTTTCTTTTTGAATTTTATACTGTGAAATAAATCAATATCGTTGCGTTTAAATAAAAATTATTTTTACAACTTTTAGTATCAGTGGTTTAAAAAATAAAAAGACAAAAACTTTTTTGAACAAACTTTAATATATAAAACACACAAAATACTTAATAATGAATAATTTCTTCTTTTATAAAGATAATTGCATTAAATTTTTTCCCCGTGTGTCGAACGTTTAAAAAAATCCTCACAATTTTACTTCAAGATTTAAAATAGTAGTGAAATTTTGTAATTTGAAAATTTTCTACTTTTCTGTCTTTTTTCAACATACAACTATTTTTAAAAAGGCTACATTTTCGTTTCCGGAACTAAAAAATTGCAACAAAAGAATTGAAAAGTGAGTGAGTGATTTATAAATTCGCACTGTTCGCCTATTCCAGGGGTTTTGGCGACGGACCTCGAAATTTTCAACCATGGCCAAGTGACGAGGACGACACTTGAGCTTTCACCCATCTCTCCTAATTACCACACCACACCAACGCAAGAACAAATTTCGAAAAAGGGAGTTTTAATGACATAGTTAGAAATCACTCACATCGCGCATACACACACATAAGTGCTATCGTCCTGAGGGAAACAGGAAATTCCCATGGGGATTAAGTTATTCACATGGTAAAAGCCCGTGCAACGCCGGTCTAAGCGTTTAGGAAAGAAACAAAGAAGTAAAAGTAATTTTGAAGAATTTCATTGGAAGTGCTGATTTTGTGAAGAGAAAAGAAAATGTTAAACGAGAAAACAATTGATATGCACTCATGGGCCTTGCACCCACACAAAAGTGCTGGCGTCAGAAAGAAAGGAGGAAATTAACATGGGGATTAAGTTATACATCTCGGTAAAAGCCTGTGCAACGCCGGGCCGGGTCAGCTAGTAATTTATAAATATTTATTATAACACTCATGTGTCAAAAAAATAGGACCCAGCATTTACTGAGATTTTTAAATAAAACTTTTACATATTACATAAACACAATAAGTAATAAATAAAAGTTTTTTAATATCACACTTTTTTTTACAAACAAATGTCTTGGATTTTTTTTTATTACTGAAAATAGTTTTTAAGTTTTTTTTTATTGAGACAATTTATGGAACCTCATGCACCACGCACATGGGGGCTTACAACACAAACATCCATACCTTCTCCAGGATTCGAACCCAGGCTCTACTGCACTGTAGTCAGCGTCACTAACCACTATACTGAATGGATGGCAAACTTCCTTTTTTAAAACTGAATGATGTCATAATTTTAGATTTAAATGCAAAAAAAAGACAACAGTTTGTATGAATGAAACAATTTCTTTGTCTTTTGATGTAAAAATGTAAAACAATCTTATATTTATATCATAAAGAACATTATTTTATTCACATGTGTTGTTATTGTAAAGTTTAAGTATGTAACTAAGATAAAATACTTGCTTCAGCTTCAATAAATTTAATAAAAATTTTAAAATTTCATTTTGTTTTAAAATTAATTTTTTTCATTTTCATTATCCATTAAAATAGCATTGGTTTTATCTATTTTTTTGCAAAATTACAAATTTTTATAAGGAAGGGATCCATCATTTGATAACGTATAATTTTTCGGTATTAATATTGACTGGTATTTTTTAATAGTGAGGTCCGAAACATCATTATTCGAGTCAAATTAGGCAGAGTAAAATTCTTATCCATGCTGTCTGATAAAAATGATTGATGTGTAATTAAATATTTGATTAACTTATGGCATATCTTGCAAATGAAGAATAAATTAAAACTATGTAATAAAAAAATTTAAACCTTACATTTGTGTCTTTTAAAAAATTATTATAAAAATGGTTATTAAAATGTTCTTACTATAAAAGTATTTTGTTAGTTTGCATAGTTTTTACTAATATTACAAATGTGAAAGTTCATATGTATGGATGTTTGTTACTTTTTCACGCAAAAGCAACTGAATGGATTTTAATGAAACTTTACAATAATATAGCTTATGCATCAGAATAACACATAGGCTATAATTTGTAAAGATTTTGTGTGAAGTGTCCAAAATATAACGATAAATGTCGAGTAAGTAGGAAAAAATTCTACCATCTGCAAGCTAGTCTGGCATGCACTGCAAAAACCGTTAGTTGCACTTATGTAATCAGGTATACAAAAAAGCCAGCAACAGCATATCTGTTTTTTATGTGTAAGGCATTATCGCCAAAATAGTGAACCATAAATACAATAAAAATTGATAATTTATTTCTATTCATGTTTTTTTATGCATGTTATTTTTTCATGTACCTTTGGTAGTAACAAATTGATCCTTTCATCAAAACAAATATTTTTTATCACTTTTGGTATTTAAAGTAGATAAACTTTGTCTTTCACACTACATCATTCTGAGCTATGGTCCAAATTTCATGTCTCTAGCTCATCTGAAAGTCAGTTTAAAATATCAATTGCAAAATTCCACCCAGGCAAACATACAAAAAGGCGAGTTAATAAAAACATGATAAAGTAGTAAGTGCTAATCGTTTAATTCGTATAATCACTTCTTAAGGTATTGCTTTATAAAAATAAAAAATATTTAGCAGTTAAAACATAATTTTTTTTTTTACATGCACAAGTATTTTTTTTATTTCTATTTTCAGTAAAATGTTTATGTTTTGTAAAGAATTTGCTGACGCATTCGCCCTTCCCTTTCTCACATAAAGAACACTTCTTTTTTGTTTGTTTTATTTGCATTAACCACAAATGTATTCGCTTTTAGGGTTACACCTTAATCTTTTAGTCGCTAAATCTGGAATTAGTCGCCAAATCTGTAAATGGTATATGCAATATGTCGCCAAATCTGAAAATGATATAATATTAAAATTTAAACATAGAATAAATATAACAGAAAGTAATTTTAATGTATTACATATCTAGATATACATTTACACTATTTTAAGTGTTCATTACATAAAATTTGTAACAATGTGCTACTTTTACTGAGCAGAGATCAGCTGATTAAGATTTTAAAAGATTGAACCACAAGAGTTATGGGGTGTTATAAATTAAAAAAAAAACCCTTTTTATCAGCTATTAGATCCACAGATTTAAAATTTAACATGCATGGTTTTTTTGTTCACCTGAGATATATGCACAAAGTTTTTTTTGTTTAATTTGCAATTCACGTAAAATTAGCTCATTAAAAACTTCTTTATCCTTCAATCTGCAATTTTTAAATTCACCCGTGGTATGGGGTGGGTAGACCAGCTAGTTTTTCATATATACTCATTAATCACATAATATTAGTAAAATAAAAGCAATGGGGTAAATGTTACTTAAGTGGTCTATGAAGGATATTTGATGATTAATTCAGTACTTATATACATATAAACGTCGCCACAGCAAAATTAGCACCATGCAAATCGCGCCATGATATCAAAACAGCAAAAATTCTAACGTGTTTTATATGAAAATAAACCAATCAGTCAAATTTTAAGAAAATGGCATGATTTCCTTGATGCCAATTTGGCTGCAGTGACACCAATATGTATATAGATACCATTTATTTTTGCATCATTCAGTTTGAAAAGTATCTTCTATCAACTTTTATGAAATTCTTCTGAAAAGTTTGATTTTTTTGTATTCTATGTTTGTTGTTGCATAATTAAACAATTTATTATAAAATGTTAGCTGTAACATCAGAGTCTTGCCTTTTCAGACTCAGGTCGTCAAGGTCACTTCAAGTGAGCAGCTCCCTCCTCTCAGAAACCCAGATATCTTAATTGGAGAAAATGACCTCACCTCCCTCTCCTACCTCCATGAACCAGCTGGTATGTTCACTCATAGTTTTCATTTTCTTAATATTTTTTACAATCTATTGCATGAGTATTCTAGATTTTTTTTTTTTTGATGGATTGAGGGATTAATTTGTAACTGGTACAGTCCATAACAGCAACAGTTTAATGTATTCATGTATGTTAAAATATATTTTTAGAAAAATATTGATGTTTCTCTCTTAATATTAGGTTTTGTTGGTATCTATAATGGATTATTTAATTTAACAAGCAATAAAAGTAAATATAAATGGTTTTGATATGTTTTTAAAAAAATATCTAGGAAATATTCCTTTAGTATTGGAATTAGTAGGTGTAAGTGTGGCGTGCCTCGGCACCCACCTGATTCGTCTTAACTGGAACCAACTTGCAAGCAGAGAGAAGTGAACTGATATGAACGGACACTCAAAAAACCTGTCTTTTTTCGGACACTCGCAATCACTTCTCTCTCTGACTCGCACGAGGAAAGACGTGCTTTGCCTTTATTCAATTTCCATGTTAATTAGTAATTATTATAATATTCTATAAAGCTGTCAATTAAATATATGTTTAACCTTTTTTTAGCATTCATTTTCTATTTATATGGCGTGGAATAAACCTTAAATAGATGCTCACTTCCCACCATAACTGGGGCCGCGGTGGCCGAGTGGTCTAGGCATCGGATCATGGCTAGCATGTCATGAGTTCGATCCTAGTACCACTAAAGATCCGCCGTGTAGGGGAGCGATGCACGTAAAATCTGTCGAGAGCTCAAACGTCCTCCCGTTGGTGTGGTAGTTAGGAGAGGGGGGTGCCAGCTCAGGTGTTGTCCGCGTCACTTGACCACGGTTCAAAATTACGCGGACCGTTGCCAAAAGCCCTCGTGTTGCTAATCAGTGCGACGTTAATATTCTCTCACTCACTCACCCGCCATAACTGGTGACCCGAACACGCATGAACGCAATCCGTTAACATCCAGTTCATTTTAAAGAAAATAATGTTAACTTTTTAATTTTCTAATTTTAATCTCATCCTCGTATTCTTCCCACCGTCAGTTTGCTGTCGCTGGAAAATCAGTAAGTTTTTATACTTTTCTTTTTCATTTTTTTGAAAAATTTCTGTTGCACTCACGTTTAACATACGCTGAATAATTTTTTTCCAAAAACTGTTTGCCCATTTCGTGAAGAAATATTTTTTGTGTATCGCATGCAAGATTTTTAATCCTGTATACATATTTTATTGCAAATATAATTTCATTTTCCTAACGTTTGTTTTTCAACGTAAAATATACTTATGTAAAAAGATTTTTATTTACCTTCCAACATGCCTAATGAATGTGATAGTAACCAGATATCCCATGTGGCAGTCAAACCACCACCTTTTTGGAAACATAACCCTGCGCTATGGTTTGTGCGATTAGAGGCGCAGTTCGAATTAGCCAAAATTTTAAATGATACCACTAAATTTAATTATGTTCTGTCTGCTGTTGAGTCAGACATTTTAAATTCTGTTAGTGACTTTGTTCTAAAACCACCTGAAAACTTAAAGTACAATGCCTTAAAAAAGCGTTTAATCAAAGTACATTCAGAAAGTGAGGATTCTAAAATTCGAATTCTCCTCCAGCGTTTAGAATTAGGGGACCAACGGCCATCGCATCTCCTTAGGCGCATGCGTTTCCACACCGGCGATAATGTTGGCGAGCCACTCTTGAAATCGCTGTGGCTCGGACGTTTGCCTAACGGAACGCAAACAATTCTTGCTGCTCTCAACGAAAACTTAGATCAGTTAGCTACTGTTGCTGATAAAATCAATGACCTGACTTTTTCCCAAGAAATTAATTCAGTTACAGCAACATCTAAAAACAAAACTGCGCAATTAGAACAACAAATTGCTCAACTTACACAGCAAGTAAGCGAACTCACTAGTTTCGTGAAGCATTCCCGTAGTCCAGCCCGCAACTCAAACCATTTCTGCAATCACAGTAATTCGCAAAATCGTTTTAAAAGGTACCAAGCACCCACAAATGGATATTGTTTTTACCATACAAATTTTGGCAACAAAGCAAAAAAGTGTGCTACTCCATGCTCTTTTCATTCGGAAAACTACAATGGCGATCGCCTCATTAACCGCGTTTTATTGGCGGATGCTTCCTCTAAAATAACTTTTTTGATCGATGCAGGAGCGGATATATTTCTGTTATTCCGAAATCTTTCGCGCCTCATGCTAAAGTTCAACAAGACTTTAACTTTGTATGCTGTGAATGGCACAAAAATACCAACTTATGGCACAAAACGAATTTTACTTGATTTAGGTTTGCGACGCCAATTTACCTGGTCTTTCGTAATCGCAGATGTACGCCAACCAATCATTGGGGTTGATTTCCTAAAACATTTTAATTTGCTTGTCGACGCTAAACATCATAGAGTTAGCGACGCCAACACTAAACTTTCTTCGAACGGCCAACTTCTAAAAATTAAGTCTGTAGCGTCTAACCTAGCAATATTAGTCGGCAATACTAAGTTCGATAAGGTTTTAAAACAATATCCCAAATTTATTAACCCTTCACAACCGATAAATGTTGATACTTCGAATCAAGTTTATCATCACATAGAAACTAAAGGCCCGCCAGTATTTTCAAAACCTCGTCGCCTCGCACCCACAATTTTAAAAGCTGTTAAGAAAGAGTTCGAATACCTTATGGCGCAAGGTATAATTCATCCGTCAAAGAGTCCCTGGGCAAGCCCACTGCATGTTGTTAAAAAATCTAATGGAGAGTATTGACCCTGTGGTGATTACCGTAGACTTAATTCAGTTACTGTGCCCGACCGCTATCCAGTCCCTCACATTCAAGACTGCACTCAAAATCTGTATGGAAAAACTATATTCACTACTTTGGATTTGGCCCGAGCGTATCATCAAATAGCAATAAATCCACCCGATATTCCTAAAACAGCCGTAACTACCCCATTTGGTCTATTCAAGTATACTGCTATGCCCTTTGGACTTTGAAATTCCGGTCAAACATTTCAGAGACACATGCACCAAGTCTTAGCTCATCTAGAATTTTGTATTCCATATGTTGATGACTTACTCATAGCATCTTCCTCCGAGGACGAACACCTTGACCACTTACATCAAATCTTTTCTCGTTTAAGAGATTACGGTCTCAAGTTAAACCCCGATAAATGTGTTTTAGGCAAAACATCTGTAAAATTTCTGGGTTGTCTCATAACAGCTGAGGGTGTTAAACCACTTCCCGATAAAGTCGAAGCCATTGCAAATTTTCCCAAGCCAGATACTATTTCACAACTAAGGCTTTTTTTGGCCATGTTAAATTTTTATAGACTTTTTTTACCCCGTGCAGCCGAAGCACAAACACCTCTTAACAAGTTGCTTACTAATTGTAAAAAAAAACGATAAACGTTCCGTTCCTTGGAACGAGGAAGCAGAGACCGCATTTATGCAATGCAAATCCTCATTGGCTAACGTTGCAACCCTGAATTATCCTACCCCCGATCAACAACTCTGTTTACTGGTTGATGTGTCCAACTCCGTAGTTGGAGGTGCTTTAAATTCCTTGACGGAAAATAGTCCTCAACCTATCGCGTTTTTCTCACATAAACTGAGTGAGTGCAACAGAAACAAAATACAGCATGTATGACAGGGAACTTCTTGCTATATACTTAGCAATAAAACATTTTAGGCACCAGCTGGAAGGACATAATTTCATAATATTCACAGATCATCACCCTTTAACTTTTGCGTTTAATAAAATATCGGACTCGTGTTCTCCCCGTCAACTCGGGCATCTTGATTTCATATTGCAGTTCAGCACAGATATCAGACATGTTTCAGGATCTAATAACTCCGTTGCAGATGCCCTCTCAGGAATTAATGCCCTTAATCTTTCAACCACTGATCTCCAACACTTAGCCGATAGTCAAACCAAAGATAAGGAACTTAAAACCTTAATTTCTTCCAATGACTTACCCATTAAATTAAAACCTTTAAAAATGGGAAATGCTCTTGAAATCTTCTGTGATGTCAGTAGAGAAAAAGTACTGCCTTATGTGCCAGTGGAACTTCGCTTTGAATTATTTCGCTCTCTCCATAATCTCTCCCATCCAGGTATTCGTGCCACAAAGCTCCTCATCCAAGACCGCTTCGTCTGGCCATCCATGCAGAAAGACATTGCTAAATGGACACGATGCTGCATTCGATGCCAACGATCCAAAGTCCAGAGGTATACCGTGAGCCCCATACAACCTTTTGCTCCAACCGTTGAGAGATTTTAGCACGTCCATATCGACTTAGTTGGACCATTTCCACCATCTGATGGCTTCACCTTCCTGTTGACATGCATTGATCGCTACACCCGATGGCCGGAGGCCATTCCTGTCAGTGATATCTCCGCTGAAGCCATGGCAAAAAGCTTCATCGCTAACTGGATATCGCGCTTTGGTGTACCTGCCATCATAACCACAGACCAAGGAGGGCAGTTCCAGTCTCGTCATCTCTACAGCCCGAAACAAATGTTGGGAATACAACGAATTCGAACCACTCCATACCACCCTTCTTCGAATGGTATGGTTGAACGTCTTCATCGTACCCTCAAGCAAGCTATTCGATGTCATGATACAAAATGGACAGAATCGTTATCAGTGGTCCTGCTGGGCCTGCGAGCGTGCATCAAGGAGGATCTCAATGCATCCTGTGCTGAAATGGTATTTGGGAAAAACCATTGTGCTTCCAGGAGAATTCTTTGAACCTTCAAGTCAGACTCCAACTGATCCCTCTGAGTTTCTCTTAAGGCTGAGAGAAACATTCCGGACTCTTAAGCCAACTCCTGCTTCCTGTCATTCATCTACCTCATGTTTCGTGCACACACCCCTCAAAACCTGCTCTCATGTCGTTGTTAGGGTAGAGGGATTAAAACCATCATTGACAGCACCCTATCAGGGACCATTTGAAGTTTTGAGTAGGACCGACAAGCACTTTACAATCAAAATAAATGACAGGACATCCACAATCAGCATTGATCGGCTTAAGCCAGCTTTTCTGTTGAATGACACCGACTCGACAAAGGAGCCCTTCCCAGTGCAGAAAAGTAACCATCCGGTTGTACTTCCTCCTAGACTTGATCAAAATGTGCCCATACCAGCCACGACTCGCTCTGGTAGAAGGGTCAGATTCAACCCAAAGTACTTGTGAATTTCATAGCCTGTGAATCAAAGAACTTTTCACCACATGAAAAACTCTTTAAGACTTTCATACCTTCGGTACTTGGGGGGAGTACTGTGGCGTGCCTCGGCACCCACCTGATTCGTCTTAACTGGAACCAACTTGCGAGCAGAGAGAAGTGAACTGATATGAACGAAAACTCAAAAAACCTGTCTTTTTCAGACACTCGCACTCACTTCTCTCTCTGACTCGCATGAGGAAAGACCTGCTTTGCCTTTATTCAATTTCCATGTTAATTAGTAATTATTATAATATTCTATAAAGCTGTAAATTAAATATATGTTTAACCTTTTTTTAGCATTCATTTTACTATTTATATGGCGTGGAATAAACCTTAAATAGACACTCACTTCCCGCCATAGTAAGTACTGCCAGTAGCTATGATAAATGACTAGATAAAAACATTTTATTATTTTATAAGATTTTAAAATAATTTCTAAATTATTGATAATTTTTCTCTTTATTTTTTTCCTGCTATAATCAAAATTTATGAAATGCATTAATGTTGTCATGACTGTTTGAAGTTTAAGGGTATGAAAGAGTGATTTAACATAACTTGACTCAATCAAATAAGGATTATAATTATATTTACTTGCCTTCTTTTTTCTAAACATTAGACTTTTACCAACAAGATTCAATTCCTTCACTCTAAATAACTTACAGTCATTTGATTTCAGTATCATTTCTATTATACAAACTTCTAACTTTAATCTGTCTTTTCTTTGTCATTCTTCTCTTTCATTCATTACACTTAAGTAGTATTGCTCATTTGCATACATCACAGTTTCTTCATAAAGCAAGATTCTTGTTGCAAAGTAGCCACAGAGGAAATGCACATGAAAACCTGGTAAATCTTTGTCATACAGTAAATTGCTGCATGCATTAATGTGTAAAGTACTGAAATTGCATTATTGTAAAACTTAAGGGAAGTAATAATTCTGTAAAATTAAGTTATTTCTCATTTTTTTAATCCAGTTTTCTGTAAACTGTTACTGTAAATCTTGTGTGATATACTATTAACCAATTTTTTTTTTTTTGGTTTTGATTGTTTTTACTTCCGTTGGTTTTAAATGTTAATAAGTGGCATTTTGCAAAATTTTAAATTGAAGTACATATTTTACATAAAATTTGTCATAGTATTTACATTAATGCAGATATTTAGAAGTTTTTGTGAAGTTGCCTAATTGATTCTTTTATAAATTTCCTTTAAATGTGTTGTGTATTCAGAATGTTATTAAATCATACGTGATATCCCAATCTAGAGTATAAAGTGAAAAATATTCTTTATTTTACAGCCTTGTAGCTCAGAAATACTATTGTGGAGAATAGTTTTGTGTACTGGGTAGCATAACTAAAGATTTTAAATCGGAAACCAAATTATTTATATTCTTTGTCATTATTTGTTATTATATACTGTTTTTCTTTTTCAGTTTTGTACAATTTGCAAGTACGCTTTTGTAATCAAAATGCCATCTACACATATTGTGGTGAGTAAAATTTATTTGTCACATGGCATTCTTGCATATATTTTTTCATTACATCTGGATCAGAAAGTTTATTTCATCTGTAAATTAAATACTTAAATTGCTATAGATTAAATAAAAATTTAAAGATTTCAGATATTTAATTTGGTTTTTTAATTCAAATTTTCTACTCTTGTAACATTACTTAAAATACTATATTTTAATTGAATTATTATAAGTTTCTATTTCAATATTTGATACATTAAATATTTATAGTTTTTTCATTCTTGAACAATTTCTGACAATTTTATTTATTTGACATGGAAATTGTTATTATTTGTAAGTTTGGCCAGACATCTGTTCATTGAATGAACAGTTACCTATTCTGATTGTATGTTTCTTTTGAAAGAAGTTTTTTCCACTATTTTAGGTATTGTTCTTGTTGCCATTAATCCTTATGAGGAGCTTCCAATCTATGGTAATGACACAATCATGGCATACAGAGGACAATCAATGGGAGATCTGGACCCACACATTTTTGCTGTTTCAGAAGAGGCCTACACGCAAATGGAAAGGTCAAAAATTAACCGAAACAATCATTTTTTCTAAATAAACTTTTTGAGCGTATATAAAATGTGGTAGTGAACCAAATTACTATTATCAAAGCAGAAACAATTTTTAGTATGTGAGAATTGGAGAAGAAGAAATTTAGCAACCTAAGTTTTAAGGAATTACAGATCCACATTCATACCTACAGTTTTAAATTATAGTTAAAAGTAACCATGTGATCTAAACTTTCATTTTTCTCCTTTTCCATAGTTTCTAATAAAAATTATTTATGAACAAAGTTTTAAAAAATTATTTAATTCCTCCATTAATTATGGGAAAATAGAACTAGTCTGTAACTTTGTATATAATCAATATGATACTACTGTCACTAGGGTTACAAAATTCATGTTTTGGAAAAATTGGTAGTAACGTCCTTTTATTTACTTATTTTTTTAAAATTCATTGCTTAGTTTTATTCTATTTGATTTTTTTTTAAAGTATAATTAATTTGAGGGAAATAAAAAGGTAAACTTTTCATAGTTATAATTTTTCAGAAGTAGATAAGTGTTAACTTCATTTTTAAAGGAAAAAAGAACTAATTTAGAATATGCATTAAAAATATATATTAAATAGGTAGTTAATTAATTCATCTTAGACTTGTCTAATAATTGTATAACAGTTTATTACTTAAATTGTGAAATTGATCAATTTAAAAAAATTAAATGTCACTTTTTATTTTATCGAAACTAAATAAAACACTTTTTTAACCATTAAAAGTTAAAACATTTTAAATGATTCCTTTTATATTTGATCTTGTAATCAGAATTAAAAATATCCAAGCATATTTGTAGAAGTACATGACTCTCATTTAAGATTTCTCTTCAGGTATGGTATAAGCTCCTGTAATTTTGTTATCGATAGATGTGTTGGAAGGCTTTATGAATTATCATCCCAGTAAATTATTTTTTTACTCAAAAATATAAGTTTACTGGGGATTTTTTTGGTCCTGTGGGTCAGTGCTAAAGGCACACTGATCTATTGCATGTTGCGAATCATACTCTTCAGTATGTTTGAATCTCTTTTGATCAAATATTGAAGATCCTTATAACCCATTGATTATGATTAACACATATGCTATTTAAGACTTGATTATATCATAGACATTTTATATACAAATTGAGAACTACTGCATGTTATGTTTTATTCATGACTAGTTGCATAACCTGGCATTGCACAGGCTTTTTCAAATATAAAATGCTTCCTTTTTTTTTCCTCATGAAAATTTTCCGTTCCACTCTCGACAACAAAACTTCCTGATAATTTCTGAATTTGTCATAAAAATTCCCTTTTACAAAACTTCTTTCTTTTCTCTTCTCCATCACATGAGTTTCTTTTTCTCCCCCATTCAATTTTTAGACTGAAAGGTTGGGGGAGGAACTTGAATGAAAAGTGAATACCAAATTCCAGATGTATCAAGTTTTAATTTTTTTTAATAGTTAAGTTTTTAAGTGAAATCTTCCACATTCCACTCATTGATAACAAAGTGCAGTAGTTTTTAAAAACCAAATATTCGGAAAAAAATTGCCTAAATCCTCAAAAAAAAAAAAGATTATTAGAGGCAAAAAACAAACACACAATTTTTTTTAAATATCTGCAGTTTTCGAGTAAATTGTTTCAATGTTTGATTAAAACAAATTTAATAAGGTTAATAGGGAGAAAGTTTAACATAATTATTTTTGTAAATTGCTGAGTCATTAAATGTTTTAAGTTATGATTTTTGGAAAATTGCTAAAAATTTAAGAAGTTGTGCATAACTGATTTTTTTAAATCATCTGGTCTAAAAGAGCAAAATCGTGCACCTTTTCTGAACTTAAGCTCAATTGATCTCAACTATGAGAAATATACAGAGCAATCGGAACACTTTGGTTGTGAAAAGGGGTTAGAATTGACTAATTTTAGAAAAAAAATCACAAAATTCAAAATGTTACTTTGCAAAAAGATGTGAAATTATGCAGTGTATTAGTGAAATAAATGGTCTGTCCAATACTGGAATTATTTTTTTTGTCTTAACTTTGATATGGAAGGGTAGCAGTTTTAAAAAATGACAGAAATGTCGAATGTCTTTCCTCCTGCTGTCTTGTAGTGTCTGCACGATAGATTGCTTGCGGAGGTAGATGAATCGCATGTTTTAATTTTTTTAACATAACTTGTGAATTTTCGAAGTTGTCAATTTTTTTGAATGCTTGATTTTTAAGTTAAAGTTTCCAATTTTCGTATATTAATAATGAACAATGATAATTTTTAAACAAAAATTGTTAAGAAAGAATTAAATAAATAAATCTTCAAAAAAGTCTATAGAAAAAATTTTTGAAGTGAAAACTTCTTTAGCGGCGTTGGGCACTTTTTGGTAGGGGGAAATCTTATGAGTTCGCATCACCGACATGCTCTTACTGGCCCATGCGCAGTGTGCTGTTCGCCTTAGACACTTTTTGGATGGGGGAAATCTCGTGCGTTGGCATCATCGAAATGCTTATAGCAGTATATCTGTAGCTATACAGCTGACGTATAGTGCTGTGTATATCTTATAAGGGAAGTTGAATGGATTAAGTGAAAAGTTCAATGTATATATACTGTGCATTGCTCTCTGCGATTCCGAGAATGGGTAATACATGTTTATGGTTGGCGTTTATATTTTGCCTGGAAAATCTATGAGACAGACACAACAATTTTTATTCGAAAATTTCATGATTTATACAAAAGAAGGTTCTGAAATACTCGAAAAAAGATTTGGCGAAAAATATGATAATATGCCGATAATTTTAAGTGGAGACTTCAATATTAACTTTGCAGATGATAAAAATCTACCACTAATTGATTTTCTAAATGAAACACTTAATTTAAATATATCCAATGATCGAAAATTCATTACTACAAAATATAAAACGACGATTGATGCGGTTTTTACGCGATACTTAGATAAATTTGAATCAAACATTTTCCTTTTTTACTTTAGTTACCATAAATCTATTGTATTTTTTTTAGAACAAAATGAAATAAATGAAAGTACAAAAAGACTAAGTATTGTTGAAATTAATGATGACAATGATGCAAACGATTAAAATAATGTTAAAAATCAAGTATATTGAAATTTAAGTAAATAAAAATACTATCCATAAATAATATGATTGTATATTAATTGTTATTTCAATTGAATTGTATTTCTATTTTGTCATGATTTTGTACAGCCCGTAATATATCTGAAGCATAAAAACCATATAAGCATACATTTAGTTGTTGCTCGGAGTGTCAATAGATGTGAAAACCAGATTGATGTTGAAAATTTTAATTCAAACATTATGAAATTTCAAATTTTAATACTAAAAGTTCTAAGTTTTCACTTCTATCAGCAATTTCTATAACTGCCAATTTTTTTTTTAATTTGTAATTTTTAAGTACATTTTTCAATCTTTGATCATCATGCTGAAAATAATGTTTAACACCCTGAAAAAAGTTTAGGGCTTTTATTTTTATAAAAGCCAAGTTATTAAATTTTTAAATCAAAATATTTGAGTAATTTTTGAAAAAAATTTGAAAGTTCTAAGAATTTGATTTTTTTAATCACTGTCTAAAAGAATGAATCAGCTTTGGATACTTCATATTTTTTTAAAATCCAATAACTTGTATTGATTTATTTAAAAGTTAATATATTAATTAAATATCTTCAATGAATACTCACTAGGAATTATTCCAAATTTTGTATGGTTAATAACAAAAATGTAAATTTTAATGAAGGTTGAAATCTGCTAAATATCTATAATTACTGCGATAAACATCAGTTTTTAGTTGTATTAAGTCAAGTTATTGATATGCTTAATAAAAGTATATGAAACTATCAAAGGTATACCTATAACTTTAATAATATATCCATTGTCCACCATCCATTTCAGAAAGAAATTTGCCAAAAATGAGTATTCATATCCATTAATTGAAAAAAATATCTTGTCGCCATCTGTTGCAACTAGACCAAACTACCGTAAAATCTGATGTATAATGCACACTTTTAACAGAAAATAAGATCGAAATTTACGAATGCGCATTATACACCGGGTATAAAAATGATAGCTTTAAAAATAAAAAAAGATGAGCATAGAAAAAAATTAGACTTCTATATAGATCAAAATACTGTTTATTTCATAAGAAATGGCATTCCTTATGATTTTGAAGGGTTATAGTCTTAGAAATATACTATTTTTTCCTTGGATAAGCTTGGGTTAATACTTCCAATAAATTACTTCAAAACATAAAAGCATTGTCCACATACATTTCAGGTTTCTTCGTAAAAAAGGGTGTGTGCGTTTTAAGGCAAATATGCCTAAATACGAAAAATTGCAACTTAAAAGTATGGGTGCACATTATACAGTGGTGCGCCCTATACGCCAGATTTTATGGTACTTAAAAAATAAAGCGGAACAAATTTGGAATTGAAAAAAGGATTGACGGATACATTGAACCATATTCTGGCTATTTTAATCTAAAGAGAGAATCACTTTTAAGTTTGGTTTAATGGTTTAAGAGCTTTTTAAACTATTGAAAACTTCTTGAATAAGCCAATTAATTCTTGTAAAAATAGGACATTTTTCCTACTAGATTTTAACATAGAAAATTAGATATCTGTTTTGCGTAAAGGCCAAAACTGTGAATATTTTTAAAAAATCTGTAAAAGAGAAATGCTACCCTCTAAGCAATTATATGCTAAATATCTATAGTAATTTTTATTAATATAGGAACTTTTTTTCTGTCCTTAAATGGGTGGGCAGTTTGAGCCTTATCCTTTAACATTAACCAAAGATGGACTTTGAGTTTAATATTCAGAAGGACATATGCTAACTTGATAGCAGTTTGAATTTCTGTTATACATTTCAGCTTATAAAATGCGGAATTTCAGCAGGCTGTAATATTTAAAATAAGTTACTTCGTATTGTGCCTCTGCCAGAGCTTTGTTTAAAAAATAAAGAACAGTCTTAACTTTTTCTAAGTTTTTATCTATCTGTCGGCTTATTCTCAGTATTTAAGTTTACAGTATGAGCTAAGTAGTCTGAATGTTTCAAATCTATACCTCTTGGACTTTCTTTTTCATATTTGCTACATTATTCATTACTATAAGAATAATTTAATTTTCGGAATTCCCTTATCTATGTTTTCTGTGACTGCAGCCAAATTGTCATGCGTAGCATTCTGTCATTTAATCAACTAAGAAGTGACATTTTGGAATCAGTTAATACAAATGAGGTGATAAAATAAATAGAAATCGGTTTTGTTTTCATTTGGATGCAATAATTGGTTATGGGCAGTAGCAGATTAAGCGGGTGTCGAACCTGGCGGCCGCCAGGGGCCCCAAACTTGATGAGTGTTAATGCCAGTGACAAATCAAACACGCCATCTTGGAACAAGAAATGAAAAAAGATACAATGAAAACCCTGCTAGAAATTTATCGAGATGTAAAAGAAATCCTAATGTAGAAAAACTTTTGAAAATATATTTTTAACAATACCGATATCGAATGCATCAGGTGAATGATCTTTTTTAGTTTTAAGACGTGTTAAAAATAATTTAAGAAGTACTCTGGGAGAAAAAACAAGTTGAACAACATGGTCATATTATATACAGAACAAAATGTTTAAGACAAAATAAATATGGTGAAAATAATTGATGAATTAGCCAAAGAGAAATCAAACTGTTATAGCAAAACTGTAAGCTCTTAAGTAAGGTTTTTAATTTTTTTCTTCAGTTAAGATTTTTTCTTTAGCGAATGAGTTTTTTTTTTTTTTTTGCAATACATTTTATTTTGAGAATTTAAAGTAATTGACTCTTTTCACTATTTTAGTTTTTTTTTCTCTTAAGCCCATGGGCCTCAAACCTTTTACTGCCAGGGGCCTCCAACTACCTTAATCCGCCTCTGGTTATGGGCCATAATTTTTTTTAAATGTAATGTTTCAATATACTTGTAAATATATTCCAAGCCATAATTATTCAGTGAATTAAAGATGCTTAACTTAAAAGAATACTTTTGGGAAGAAACTTGCTTTAAGTTTTCAAAAAAGAATTATAGAAATTTTTTAAAGTCATATGAATTTCATATTGTTTGCGAAATTTTTCTTCTGGTATACCACAATTTACAGTCAACAGATTTAAAACAAATCCATTTTTATGTTGAATTTCTATTTTAAGAAACAATAGTTTTCTGCTGTTATATTTGTCTGATATAGTATTGTTTTTAAACAATATCACTACATATTTAAAGTAAGAGATTATTTCTTAATTTTAAAGGATAGTTCTAGAGTGGAAGAATGAATTATAAAAAAAAAACCCACATACACACACAAACAACATATTTGGAAGGGGAAAAAGGCATGAAATAGTGCATATGTTCATAAACCATATGAAATTAATCTGTTCATAATGGGAAAGAAACTAAAGCCTTGTTTGCCTGTTCTACCTCGTCAGTGAGAAGAATCATTTTGGCATTGGAAAAAAGAATCAATGACTCATCTATTCTGATCATCAGGGCAAAAGGAAGCATTTTAGAAAAAGAAAAGAATCAAAGGTGCTTGTCTGCTAAATCTTCTACTATAGGCAGCAAGAAGTGATTTGGAACAGCAAATAATAGTTTTCTGGTGGAATATGAAGTAGAGTGTTGTCCCTCTTGGTAGAGGAATGTACAAAGGTTGTTTTTTACCTTCACCCTTAGTTATAGTATCATATGACTCTATAGAGTTGTTGGGGGGAATCGTTTTTATAGATTTGTTAGTAATGAAATTATATGAATGTTATTAACATTTTAAGATAATTAAAAAAATAAATTGCAATTTTCTCATATAAAATCTGGTAGAATTATGTTTAGTAAAATGATTAGAAACAAATTTTTTATGAAAGAACATTTTGTATAACTTTTTTAAAAATATTTATAATGTGAAATTATTCTTACTATCAGAAAAGAGACTGAAAATTTTGTTCTGTAGGGAGAGCCAGAACCAGTCAATCATTGTGAGTGGGGAATCTGGTGCTGGAAAGACAGTATCTGCCAAATATGCTATGAGATATTTTGCAACTGTGGGGGGCTCTTCCACTGAGACCCAAATAGAGAAGAAGGTGCTTGCTTCAAATCCTATTATGGAGGTAATGTATTCTTTATATCAAGTTTTATGTAGAATTTCATTATATTTATTTGAGCAAAAGCAATAGTTGAAAGTTTTCAGTTGCTAACTTTACTAGGTACAGGCAAAAGGATTTTAAAGTAAAAAAAAGTTAATTTTCAAGATGTTTCAGGGAAAATATTAATCGTGTATTTCATGAAAATTATTCATGTATGAAATTTTTAAATATGTTCATGAAAGTTACTACAATATTATGAAAATAACCTTCACAAAACCTTTTTAAAAAGCCCGTGATTCAGAACCAATATACACTGGTTGAAGGCCCTAAAAATTATGGATGAGACAATTTTAATAATATGCAAAAATGTCCTATAACTGCTGTGCTGCATTTGCATTCTATCTATATAAATAAGTAAAATTGAAGTGTCTGTTTGTAATTTCAAATTAGCAGTTTGTTACTAAATGCATTTAAAGGTATTTACGGTACTTATATCAAAAAATCAATTTTTAAAATTTTTGTCTGTCTGTTTGTTCCGGCTAATCTCGGAAACGGCTGGTGCGATTTTAAAAATTCTTTCACTAATGAAAAGCTACTTTAACGGGGAGTAACATAGGCTATATTTTATTCCCGTATTCTTACGGGAACGGAAACTATACTGGTGAACGTGAAACTGAATGCCAAGATGAACGCCAAGCTGAGCTAATGAAGTCGTTGTTTTGGTTACTGGCGACCGATGCTCTTCATGAGACATAATAGTGTTACACGCACATGATAATACGCTGACATGTGCCATAATTTTTTTTTATGATAGTTGTCTCACTGTTCAGTTAAGTAGAGCATCGGCTGTTTCGGATGCACTTTTAAAAATAATAAAGCAAGGCTTCATAAGCAAAAAGCAATGCAAGAAACAAAAAATTTATAAGTTTTACGGTTAGTTTTAATCCTTTTTTTTTTATTTACATTTTTTAGTCACATTTAAACAATAGTTATTATAATCCCAATCTATATAAATAAATAAAATTGAAGTGTCTGTTTGTAATTTCAAATTAGCAGTTTGTTACTAAATGCATTTAAAGGTATTTACGGTACTTTTTTCACTTTGCTTTATGGAACTCATTCGTTGTCTGATGTAAGAAAAGAGGGTAAAATATGACTAGAATTTAGACTTGGAACTCATTGTCTGCATTATAGAAAAGTTTCACCCAGAAAGGAATTTCAGACAGGCAACCAGGTTTAGAGCTTAATCCTCTGACAGTGCAGGTTATTGCTAAAAAAAACAAAGGAAGAAAGCGAATACAAAAAGAGAAGATATTTCTGTCTTGATTGCAATGCAGGACTTTGCATTAATTACCTCATATTTCAAACTGTACTATATACACAGAAGAGAAAAAAGACTTTTCAACAGTTTGAAAAAGCATAAACATTAAAAAATTTCAGTAAGTGCAAGATAATTTTTTAAGGATATATTTTTGTTAGTATTTCATGCATGTTTCTTTATTACATGTATAGTGTATTAACAAAAAACAAGCATTTATAGATTTTTGTGTTAAACAATTATAAAATAAAGGATGTAAAAACTTTGAAGTTAAATTGTAATTTTCTCTTTGTATTTATTGTGTTTAGTTATTTGTAGTTAAAAAATGTGCCTGTTTTGATTTTTAAGTAAAAGAAATTGACCAGTTAAGGGGTTCATTCTGTTAACTAATTCTACAGTTAAATAAAAAAAATATAAGTAAAATTGCTTATTTTGGCATTATTTTTTAAATTATTCAAATAACTATAGTATTAAATTTTTTTGTAAGTTATCTTAGTTAACCGAGGTATGTTTGTATTTAGCATTCACACAGAATGAAATTTTCAATTTTTGTCTTTTAGCACAAACTTTTAAAAAATAGATTTTAATTATAAAAAATTAAATTTTAAAAATCATCATTTTATATAATTATTTACAAAATTATGTTTATAATTGTTTAATTTAATTTATGATAATAAAATATATTGAAAAATTAAACACAAAGGATTTTAGTATTGAGTACATCATTTTCTCATTGCAATTAATGGTTAACTGTACCTGTGAAAAAATGTTTGTTACTGTTCTAAATTTCATTTTCAATTGATTTTTTCTCTGAATCATTTCACCTTGTAAATTCTATGCATTTAATGTTTGTTATCCTACAAAAGATTTTGTGCATTAAAACTTTTGAATAACTTGTAATGTGTGTATTAAAAGTTCCTTAAGAAATATTTATATATTTAGTCTATATTCTTATTCTCTAACGAAATTATTTTTCTTAAACCTGTAGGCCATAGGCAATGCTAAGACTACACGCAATGACAACAGCTCTCGGTTTGGCAAGTATATTGAAATTGACTTCAATTCCAAGTACAATATTATTGGGGCTAATATGCGAACATATCTGCTGGAGAAGTCTCGGGTTACCTTCCAGGCACCTGAGGAGAGGAACTATCACATCTTTTATCAATTGTGTGCTTCAGCAGATCTTGAAGAGCTACAGGACTTGCAATTAGGTGAGTGGTGTTTCATATTCATTGTAGCCAGCTGGGTGACGTGGTTGGTTTATCGCTGGCCTTCCGCACCTAAGGTTGCGAGTTCGAGCTTGGCCCATGTCGGTGGATTTTCATGATGCAGAAAAATCGACAGTGCCCATGTTGTATGATTATGCGACATGTAAAAGATCCCTAGAGTGTTTGTTTGGCTTGAGTGCTCTTGGCAAAATTAAATCCTAGTACATTTTTGCATTGTCAAGAGCCCAAGTAAAAAATACTTGGCGTCAAAATTACTTGCAGTAATTGGTATTGCCTATATGGTGCCATGCTAAAAAGTGATACCAGCTCCTGGAAAATGTACTGGGTCTGAAAAAGTTAAAATACCAATGTGCACAGCCCCATTAGAAGAAAAATATTCATTGTATCTTATACCTTAGCGGGTTCAATATTGAATCAAAGCATAATGCTCCTTTGGTTCTCTTGGTTCCCTATAGAGCTCTGAACACTAGTGCATTCAATCAATTAAATATAAAATAAAAGCTACATGATGTGAAAAAATTATTTAACCCCTTAATGGTTGCGTAATTTTGAAGAAAATAGTCATAAAAAAGTGCCTACTTTTTTATTCAAGAAAATTATATAAAACTAAGTGTATGTACAATATATGTATTTATTTTTAAATTTTGAGTACATTTTTAGCTTGAACAGAAGTATAATTTGCAAAATTTCTTTGATGAATTTGTCATTTTGAATATCCATGTTTAGTAGAATTTTTTTCTGTGTACTTTTTGATATTAATCTATACTTGCAGATGCAGAATAGTATTTAGTTTATCTTGTTAAGAACACATCATATATTTAAATATAGATTGGCAATTTGCTTTGAAGAATTATTACTTTATTTCTATATCAGCACACTTTTCATAATAGTCTACTCATGATGTTCTGAGAAAAAATAAAAATGACGCTGTGGGGATGACGGCATTAATTAGGATGATAAACGTTAAACATGGAAATATACTTAATTTCTTATATTTAGTTACTGAATGGAAATTCAAATTAATCATTCATTTTTTTCACTGTATGATCAAAAGTATTCCAACAGAATGTTTTACCTTCCCACAAGTAAGTCAAAATGGTCACAATAACAAGTTTCTGTGTGTTATTTATTTGTTTTTGAAAGTTTTCGTGGAAATTCTCTATGGCTGTTCTTGCAGAAAAACATTAATCAACTCTGTGAATTATTTAGGGCATCTTAATTTAGATGTAATTGATGTTACGGTTCATTCCTCAAGGGTTATATGAAATTTAGGTCTGGGCTTTGAGCAGGCCAATATCCATGTCTACACAGGCTGGCCAAATGGACAGGTAGCCATGATCCTATCGAAACTGGAATAAACCTTCTCCAGAATGAACTGCTGTCACAATGCAGGCAGAGCAGAATTGTCCGGAATGCTGAGATATGCTTTCATCTTGAGAATTCCTTGCATGGGAACTAAAGGGCCCAGGCCAAACCATGAAAAACAATCTAAACTATTATGCCTCCACCTTTAAATTTCACTTGAAGAACAATGCATTCTGTTTCAAAAATCTTTCCAAGCAAATTCCACTTCTGGGCTATTAGACTGCCAGATAATTTACTTTGATTCATCACTCTATATAACACATGATGCCATTGCACAATGCTCCAGTGTTGTTGGCTTCTGCACCACTACAAGTGACATTTTGCATTTGCATTATTGTTTGGCGTATAAGCAGCAGCTTTGCTGTGGAAACTCTAGGTTTTGCAGTTTGCAATGAACTGTCATGTGTTGCTGTTGCATTCTGAGGTTTCATGAAATTTCTGGCCAATTTTTCTACCTAATTCATTTGATTGGCTTTCACAACTTTTTAAAGTGCATTGTAGTCCATTTTCACCAGACAGCCTGTTTTGCCAGATTGTGGCTGCATAACCGTAGCTCCTGTGCATTTCTACTTCATGATAACATCACATTCAATGGAGTAAGATAGTTCTGAAAAAGCAGAAATGTCACTAACAGTATTTCACAGTGGTAACAACCAATCACTTTATCACATTCAAAATAAATTAGTCTGCAGTTTTCTCCAGCTGCATTTTTCTGTCTGAAATTACAATTGCAAACTTGTATGACTTTTATTTTTTTTCTGGGAGCTAGCAACTGAATGTCACTGACTGAATCTATTATTTCAAGAAGTGTCCAAATACTTTTGACCCTTCTGTGTGTATATTTACTAATAAAAGAAACAGTGTATGGGATGTAGCACAAAAATCATATGCATGAATTTTGGTATGTTGAAACTATGGGTGATGATGGCTTGCACTTCAAAGGTATATTTCAAAATGTGTAATTTCTTTTTTTTAAATTTAATTTTTGAATGGTATTCTATAGCAGGGCTTCTTAAACTGGGGGTCGCGAGACTACTGAAAGGGGGTCGCAAAGATCTGATACTTTTCAATCATTATAAATAAAATTTTAAAATTAGTATACACACTACGTACAAATATAAATACAAATAAAAATCATACAAAATACTATTGTAGTTTTATTATAACTATTTTTTGAAAAAAGTGGCAATGCAAAACTGTTATGTAGGGCCTATAAATGAAAATATGGAAGTAGCATTTAAAATAATAAATACAACGCGCTCCTCGATTTTCAACTGAACGTTCGACATTGATGTCTGGCCGCCGGCGTCAGTGTTTGCAAGATAACTTAGTGATTATAAGTACCCAGATGTTGCGTCGCCTTACAGCTTACACATACAATACGGAAGCATAATCAAGCTAGGCTAGGCGAATCGGCATATTATTTTTATAAAAGAATAATAAAAAAAATTAAATGAAAGCTTCTTTTTCGGCGTCTTTGTGATACGGTGCCTTTGTGCGCTGCACACTTTGAACACGCCATGCGTCGGGGTTGATCTGATCGTAATTTGTTGTCATTGCACTGGTAAAGATTCGAGTGTAGTTATTTTTCTGTTTGTACTTCAGTTTGGACTCAGCTTTGTCTTCGTAGTGACATGTGTGTATTTACTGTGTAATTTTCAGTTGGTGTTTTTAATTATTACGTTAAAGTTCAACTACATTTTGTTTAATTATTTATTATTATTTAACCATCATGGATAAATGGCTAATTAAAATTCCAACTAATAAGTCTGCCACGCCGTCACAACCAAGTTGCAGTGCTTCAAATCCGACTTCTAGCAAAACAAAAAAAAGAAAATATGACGAATCATATTTGCAGTATGGCTTCACATGCTCTTCTCACAACAATGAAGAACAACCAGTGTGCTTAATTTGCAAAGAAGTTTTGGCTGCAGAAAGCATGAAACCGTCAAAACTGCAACGAAATTTGAATACTAAACATGCAACGTTATCAAAAAAGCCAATAGAATATTTTGAGCGTCTTTTGCAAACATCAAATAAAGAAAAGAACACTTTGGAGAAGTATGTTACTTTGAATGATAAATATCTATTGGCATCGTATGAAGTTTCGTATTTGATAGCAAAAACGAAAAAGCCTTTTACTATTGGAGAGCAACTTTTACTACCTGCAGCTATAAGAATGTCTGAAATTGTTCATGGAAAACAGTATGCTGCTGAAATTAGTAAAATTCCATTATCAAATGACACTGTGTCCAAAAGAATTTCAGACATTAGCAATGATCAATTTCAACAGCTTCTTATGAGGCTTAAAGACAGCTCAAAGTTTGCAATACAACTGGACGAGTCGACAGACATTTCAAAAATAGCACAGTTGTTACTTTTTGTAAGATATATTTATGAGGGAAGCATTCATGAAGATATACTGTTTTGTCGTCCTCTGGAAGGTCATACTCGTGGAAAAGATATATATAAAAAAGTAAATGAGTTTTTTGAAAAAGGATTAAATTGGAAAAATTGTGTTGGTGTGTGCACGGACGGTGCTGCAGCAATGACCGGACAAGATCTTGGTTTTACAGCATTTGTTAAAGCTGGAAATGATCATATTACATTTACACATTGTATGATTCACCGAGAGGCACTTGTTGTTAAAAAAATTGCACCAGAATTAAACACTGTGTTTTTTGATGCAGTCAAAATCATTAACTTTATTAAAAGTCGAGCACTTAATAGTCGATTGTTTAAAAATTTGTGCATTGATATGGATTCGGATTATACAAGTTTATTGCTACATGCTGAAGTTAGGTGGCTATCAAGAGGTCGAAGTTTGAAACGATTATTAACTTTAAAAGATGAAGTTCTTATATTTCTAACAGAGCAAAATTCTAATTTGGCCGATTATTTTCACGATAATTTATGGCTTCTCAAGCTATGCTATTTGGCAGATATTTTTGATAAAATCAATGATATGAATTTATCAATGCAGGGAGTCTGCGTTAATATGTTTATGTTAAAAAATAAACTTGAGGCCTTTGTTAAAAAAATTCTTATATGGAAGAACAGAGTGGAAAGTGGATCGCTCGAAATGTTTCCATTTACTGACGAGTATATAATTAGTAACAATATTTCAAAAAAAGATACTCCTAATAACAAAAATTATAGTTAATCATTTGAAGGATATGGAAGTTTACATGCATAGGTATTTTCCCAATGATATCGATACACAACAATGGATTTGCAATCCATTTTCAATTGAAATGGAAGAAATTAATTTTTTAAACTTCAAAGCAGAAGAAGAATTTGCCGAATTAACAAGTGATACTACCTTGCGACTCAGATTTTCTCAAGTGCCTGTGCATGAATTTTGGATAGAAATCAAATCAGAATATCCCCTACTATCGGAAATGGCAATGAACAAATTACTGCCATTTTGTACAACATATTTATGTGAATCAGCCTTTTCCACATTAACTTACATAAAATCAAAATACCGTTCAACTTTGATAAACGTTGAAAATTTATTACGATCTGCAATAACTCAAATTGAGCCTAGATTTAATTATTTGTGTACAAATAAACAATCACATCCGTCACATTAATATTGTTTGATGTTAATAATATGTTTTTATTAAAAAAATTGTTACAAAAGTTTATTTTTTCTATTGAATATATAGATATAGTTTTATGTTTTCTTATAAAAAAATTGTTACAAAAGTTTATTTTTTCTATTGAATAAATATATATAAAGTTTTATGTCATTCTATTTATTGTGTTTTATTACGACCGATATCCCGTCAACGTTTCCAATTATATATATGTGAAATGAATGGGTACGTATTCTTTAATCCTTATTTTATTTACATTGTAAAATAGTGCGATATTACATCTACGGTTAATATATATTTCATTATATGGAGGAGGGGGTCGTTTAAAATTTCCTAAGCTTGAAGGGGGTCGCTATATAAAAAAGTTTAAGAAGCCCTGTTCTATAGCTCTGGAGAGATGTATATGTCTCATCTCTGATCGTGATAAATTATTCTTCATGTAGTTTTTCATAGATTCTTACATATTTAACTATCATTATAACTATTTATTGTTGTATGTACTCATTTATTTACTATTTGTGACAGAATTACTGTTGTTTTTTGCATAAATAATCATAAAAAAAATCGTTTTTAAAAATACTTTTTCAAGAGTTGTACTTTAGGTATGGCAACATGGTTTTCGTTTACAGTTCTGCTTTTGCATTTATGGTGTGGTTCAATCAAAATTAAGCTTATTTGATCTTTTGCATTATTTCTTTTTATTTGGTTTATATTTTTTTAAACTTAAATTTGCATTAATATTGTAATTTCGTTTTTAAGTTCATGCCTTTGCTCTATTGATGCTAGTTTCATCAAAGCTAAGCCTATTTTATCTATGTCAAATTGTGTTTTACTTCTATTAATGATAATATTATTTCATTTTCAGGTTATTTTTTTTTAGCTAAATTTGCTTGAGTAATTTTAGTTTTTAATTGTAGTTAATAATTTCATTTCCTGTTGGAACTTTCTGATATAGTATATCATTTTGTGTGTCTGGAAATTATTTTTTATCCTTTTCCATGATATTGATAAGAGAGATTCAAATAAAAGAGCCATGATGTAATTGAGTTCCATTTTTTTTTTCTTCTTTGCTAAAAAAATGTGGGTTAAACTAGGATTTTATCCATAACTAGTTTTATCAAAAACTGGGCCCATTTATGTACTTATTGATTTTAGGGAACATGGGTTGAGATGACTACTTTTTGGAATAGTTGCCAACAGAACATTGGTGATATTATTTGAAAAAGTTGCATACACTATACAAACACAATGATGGAAAAGGAATTGACATGTATTGTAGGAGAGGGGGGGGGGCCAATAAAAACTGGAACTGAGCTGTTGTGCAAGCTTGCTTAGTAGTGCTGTTGGGTGGTGTTTGTTGGAGGTCTTCTGGGACTGTTAGTGAGCTGGCATCAATCTGAGTTTAGTGGATTGGTTGTGGTGCTGTGTTGTGTGCATTCCTGTTTCAACTTTTTGGCAATTAGTGAGATAACCTGACCATAAAGAACAAAGAGTGGGTGTGAAATTTTGCTTTCGGTTTGGGAAAACAAATCCAAGACCATAGAGATAGCTTTGTCAATACCAAAAATTATTATAAATAATTGTATTAATTATCTTCTGTAGTTTTATATATTTGAAATTATTTTTTAAATTAATTTTTCTTGCAGGCGATCAGAGTTATTTCAATTACACTAATCAAGGAGATGCTCCTACTATTTTGGGAGTAGATGATGCTAAAAATTTTCAGGAAACAAGAAATGCATTTTGTCTTTTAGGTAAGATATTTGTATTTGTAAATATGAAATCATAGTTTACTTCTCTCTTAAATGTAAATTGGGTACCTGATTTTTCTTTCTTTTTATTATTATTTCATCATCAATGCAGAAAATATAAATTTAATTTTTTAAAAAAATATATAAATTTTTTCTAACATTTTTCTTTTATTTTAAATCATATTTACTAAAAAAATTTCTACGAAATACTAAAAAAGAATAAGTTTTATCATGCAATACATTGAAATTTTTTTTTGGGGGGGGTGATATTAATTTTTAGATCCATTGACCTGTTTCAGGCTTCTCTGATTCCCAGCAGCTGATGATGTATCGCATCCTGTCTGCTGTCTTGCATCTTGGCAACATCACTATCCTTCGTGGAGGACAGGCACATGATGATCCTGATAGCTCCTTAATACCTGTAAGACTAATCTTTGGTTTTTTATACAACTGAAAGAAGCATTGATTTTAACACTGTTAAAATAACAAATGGAAGAAGAAATACTGTAGTGATTCATTCATTTGGATCAGAGGGTGTAACTCAAGCTGTAGGAATTAGTTCTTCCTAATAATTTTCATAATCCATATATGTAAATTTATGCATGATACTCATATTTTTTTTTATTTTATATAAGAAACTGTTGGAGTTGTCTTTTTTTTTTATAAATCATTTTTTTTTTATAAATTTGAAATGCGTAATTTTTAAAAAATTGGTATCACTTGCTGTCAATGAGTAATGCCATTCATAACATTTGCACTCAATAAATTAATTATAAATTTGTTAAAAATCATGGAACGTTATCTAGCAATAGCCAAAGAATTGAAGGTTGGTAAATATAACTACCCTTCTTTGCTGGACTGTAAAATAGCTTTTGTTTTCCAAATTTTCCTTTTTTTTTCTGGAACATCTAATGTATTAATATCTGAAAGTGACTAAAGTTCCAATAATAAATGATAGTGTTTTTAAAGAAGTATATTTGCAATGTAACCACACACTAGTGCAATTTCAATGTTTTATAGTTGGAAAAAGAACTGCATTTTCAATTACCAAGTAGTAAGGATAATTGAGCAAAAATAATTTGTTATATGTGAAATGAATATATAAGCAACAACTGTGCAATTAATACTTTAATTTATCTGAATTATCAATCTTCATAATTTTCTGTTATACTGAGATTTAATATTTCAAATCATTCATTGTATTTTTTTTTAATGTGATAAACTTGTTATCATAATTTCTCCTCGCAGGTACTTAGTGTAAAATAGAATGGATTTACTCTTTGAGGACTTCACCAATTATATTAAGGAATTTAAAAAAATAAAAAATCTTGGTTTATTTTACAAATTAAACAAGATTTCTGTTTAATATGTCGTGAACATGGGATGTGTCTTTAGTTATTACTTTTTTTGTATTTTATTGGGTTCAGCTCTTTGATTTTATTATTTAAGAAAGTTTTTGACTTAGGGGACAGTGAAATAAAAGGTTTTTTTTGTCCTTTTATTGCAGGACAGTGATCCTCACTTGGTGACTATGTGTGATCTTCTCGGTGTAGAGTGTGACCAGATGAACACTTGGCTTTGTAATCGCAAAATCCAAAGTATGCGAGAAGTCATCACCATGCAGCTACCTCATTCACAAGTAAAATAATTTTCATTCTTTCTTTTGATTTGGATGGTTGTTATTCAATGTTTACTTTTGACTGAAAAGCCAAGCCATTTTCTCTGTTATAGATTTCATCTATCTGGCTGAAATAAAATTTAAGTATTGATTTTGAGGTCTCAATTTCACATTTTTTTATTTGTCTTCACGGTAGCCAAAGGATATTGGGCATAGCCAGTTTCTTTGTTTGAGTGGAAGTTTAAAGAGTGAGAGAGCCTCAGGCTTAGAGGATGTCTTACAAGGGAAGGGGACGACTAAGGAAATTCATTTTGGGACGAGACTTGGTGTAATTATTAATATTAGTATTATTATTAAAAATTAATTATTTTATAATTAATATAATAAAAATTATGTCTTTTTGAAATAAGTTTATTTAAATTTGCGGATAGGGTTCGTTGTGCCTAATCAATTTTTTTAAAAATTCATTTAATTATTTTTTAAAATTAAAGAAATTTATTTAAAAAGCACTTATTAAATATTTTACACAATTATAAAATAATTAAATTAAAAAAATATAAAAAGACATATAATATTTTTATTATATTAATTATAAAAAATTAATTTAATAATATATTTTATAGGCTATGTTATATATAATATTTTATTTATAAAATATATTGTATTTAAGATTATATAAAACTATTTGTTACTAATTTTTATAAAAAGTATCATTTAATATTTATTATATATTTTATTATAAATGTTATTTATTAATATTAAATTATGTTTATAAAATATAATATATAAATATTTATATAATTACAGTAATTATTTTACTTTATATAAATACAAAATAATTATATATACATAAAATATCTTTTAATATTTAGTAAATAAATTTATTTAATTTTAAAAAAAATTAAAGAAATTGGAAAAACAAAGTTCATTGGGCAATTAGAACCCTATCCATCCACATAGAAAGCAGGTGTGCTGCTTTTTTTAAAAAGTTCAAAATTCAATCTTCTTGCTTTAGTTTTTTATATTGATGTTTTTAAAATTAAATAAGCAAAAATTGCTTTTTATTTAACTTCTGACTTGAGAATTTTTTAAATATTTTTTTGCTGTTGCCAAGTTAAAATAATTATTTAATCCTTTATACATATTATATTATCCTTTATAGTTTTTTTTTTCTTTGGTATCATTAGTATTTTAAATTTTAATGAACTTTGTTTAGATTGCTAGTGTAACATTTGTATAGATTAGAGGTTCGACCTGAATTTCTTTATAAAAACTGCATTTCTTTTTTATTACTTAATGTGTATTTATATATAAAAAGAGATATACACTTCAAAATATGTCTGCTAAATTATTTATTTAATATCTTTTAAGCCTTTCATTTTTAATAAAATATTTGAATCAAGGAAGTGTATATAATATAGGTTACACTCAAATTTGAAATATTTAGTTGTATGGCATAAAAACTCAAATTTCTTCTACTTTGAAATTACTTTTTAGTTCATGGAATTACCTTTGCTTATTACTGAATCTTTCTCATAAGTAGAAGTTTACAAATTTTATGTTTTGTATGAAAGTTAAATTTACTTTAAATGTTACATAGAATCCTTTTAAAATACTTATGCAGTGAAAATAGTTAAACACAAAACTGAGAGAACCGAAATATTTTTTCATGTTAAAATATATTGTAAATTTATATTAAGCAAAATTAGCGTATTAGAGTACATTCTATGTACATCGATTTCATAAGAATCAACAAAACAAAAACATTCGCAAAAACTTAGAGAAATTTAATACAAAATTTAGTAACACTAAAATCTTTACAGATTTCTGTTTACATCTTCTGTTTTTGATCAACAGCCTTTTGAGGCTCCATCTTCCTTTTAAGCCAAATAGAAATTTGCTTTCCTCCTGAGCCTTTTGTCATTGTTCTTGTAAAAAGTTCTTCTAATACAGAAAAATGAAGGGGAAAAAATGCAAATCAAACTCATTTATTTCAACTCACACTGCAATGTACTCATCGAATTCCAAAGCCAACTGATGAGAGAAGAGATGTTTTATGTGGCATTTGTAGGGGTGGAGGATGAAAGTAGCTTAGATAAACAAAGTTGGCTTGTGTCACAGTCTATTCTGAGGGTATTTTAAACCCAAATTAGCCTTCTTTCTACAAAGCATGTGAAACCACCTGTGTTTCATTTGCCACTCCTCTTAAACCTCGCCTGCGTGGCTGGTGTTTTTCGTACTTTGTTCATTCCCAGAAGTGAATTTTTTTCGTGTTAAACAATTTTCATTCTGTGTTGTGAGAAAAAACTGCTTGAAAAATACATAGTAGTTTGTCAGGATTTTTGTTTTGTTTCGTGTTAATCAATGTTTCACTATATTTGGTATAATTTTATATCATGGTATGATTTAAAGAAAGTATTTGATTTAATGGTTTTTAAAATAATTTGGGTTGCCCTTATTTTTTTGTATCATGTTAAACCTTTTTTTTTTTTTTGCTCTAAATACCACAAAAAGCCAACCATTTAATTTTTCAAAAAAAAATTTAAAAATTCATTAAGTGATTTTAAAATGTACTCCTCCTACAATGATTAATGAACACATTTTAAATTTGATTTACAAAACATCAAACTATGTATAACAAAAGATGGAATGGGTTTTGGGAGTATACAATTGCTATTTGTTAAATACCTCTGTATGAATACATAGCAATGGTTAAAAAAATCTGAACAGTTTTGACACAATAGCAAAAAAGATAAATCAGTTAAAAAAAATTTTAATTTCCTATTGAAATGTAAATAAAAACGAGCATAAATGTTATCATAACCCTAGTTTATTTTTCAACTTAGAGCTTTTAAACTTTGTAGGACTATAAAAAATATATATAAAGAATAATTTAGGTAAGATAAACTTGATTTAATTTTTTGACTAATTTTTGTCAGTTGAATTGTATTATGTCTCTGCAATAAATAAAAAATGAGTGATGCCATGAAATAATCATTATCCATCTTTGTAAAATGAATATTACAGACAGAAAAGCTTTCTCTTGAAATATTGATTAAATAAAAAAAATTTGCTATTTTATTCTGGATGTTTGATATTTAGGTGTATAACATTAAATTTACAGGTTTCATTATTAATCAGGCATAAAAAAATTATAGATTTAAAAATAAGGAAAAGATTAGTCTAAAGAGATTAAATTTTTAAATGTTTATTTGAAAGAAATGACATACTTTATGAACACAAATATTTTTATCATTGGATAATAAAAAGTTTGTCATTTTGTTTTTCTTGTAGAACTCATAGTTTTTCTCATAGGAACTCTGTGCCATAAATTGATAATTCAAAACTGCTTTTAAGTTTTTACTTTCATTTGCATTCTTTCTTGTTCTCTTTAAGGTAAATAAATGTTATGTTGTTTCTTTTAGCAATTGCCCCATTCTTGCAATTTTCTAAGACTCACACTTTCGCACAATTTTCTGCCATTTCATTACTTTTTTTGCAAAGCATTCTTATTCTTTGTCATATTGGTTATTGTGGTTTCATTTTTGTATGGAGCTTTCACCAACACAAAGCAGTCTTGCTGCAGGTTAATTTCTATTTTTTTTTCACTTGTTGAAGGACTTTGCATTTGAAAACAATACTGTGTTTGTTTTGTTTGGCAGGATCTATTTACTACAAAAAGCAACTTTAGATCAACTGTGTAGTTAAAGTGAATATGATGTCCTAAAGCTAGGGTGTCAAACTGAAAGGCTAACTTGGGCCAAACAAACAAGGTTTAGCTTTAGATGGGTCACAAAAAAAAAAATCTATATTCATAGAAATGGAATTTTATATCGAATAATACATTATAATAAACATTAAAAAAAAACAAGAAAATTTAATGTTTATGTCCTGACTCTTAACATCCCTTCTCTGCTACTATGAAATTTTGATATTTTATTTCTTATTATTGTGTGCCAATATATGGATTAACCTGCAAAAATGTTCGTCATGGGCCACATGCCATGAGAAGCCCTTTCCTAAAGCCTTCATTATTTACTTCAAAATCATAGCTTCAAATGATGACAGATAGGGAAAACATTGAACCACCAATTCTGTAAATTTGTTCTGGTTTTAACTGGGTTCCTACACCCCAATTGTTCCCTTTTCATGAAAAACAAGAATAAGATTCTTAAGCACTTCTACACTGAATACAACCCACTGTATTTACAGAATTATGTACTTTCTTAAGCCTTTTTCACCTTGTATGTATTGTTTTTCTTATCATTTGTCAATTTGGTTTACCGTTGTTCAACAGCTGAGGAATGATTTCTTCTGAATATATGATAGATAAGTGCATCACATATGTACATTTTGCATTTCCACTTAGAGAAAAGGGTATATATTATTCTGAGAATATACCTAAAATTTAAAAAAATTTAATTAGTTTGAAATTAGAGAGACTTAGTGCGATATATTTAAATCTTACATATTTTCCTAGTTTATTCATGCAAGTTGAGACAACTTCACTACTGAACGAAATGATAGGTACAAGAATTTGTGTAATAATTCCCCCTGTTTTTAGTGTAATGTATTTAACACCTTTCATAAAATCCTGGCTACAATCTTGAAGATGGTAAAATGTGAAGAGGAGCATTAAAAAATTTTTTGACAGACGCATGACACTGAATTAAACTATTTTTAATATTAAATTCTAAAATCTTTCATGGTTTCAGTATTTCATTTTTAAAAAATGTAGTTTTGTGTTTCCATTACAGGCTTTATTTGCAAGAGATGCATTGGCCAAGCATATCTATGCCCAGCTGTTTGAGTGGATTGTGCGCCAAATCAACAAGTCTTTGGCCTCTAATAAAAAGGTTCACAAGTTTATTGGAGTGTTGGACATTTATGGGTTAGAGTTTCTTTTATTTAGAACTAAGATAATTCATCCTGTATTTTCTTTCAGTTAATTGATATTTTCTCCCAAACTTTGTATAAAGCTAAAAAAGAATTCAGGATTTTTAAATTTCGTGATCCCCATAGAAGCTTTTATGACTTTATTGAATAAAAATTTGGTAAAATATATGCTTTGAAAAAAAATGTAGTAAAACAAAAAAAATTGTACTTCAGTTTCTAACATTCCAGTTGCTGGAGAGAATTAATTTGATACAAGGAGGGAAAAATTTTAAGAGCATGGTGGTTCATTTCAAATGTGTTTAGGTTTTTATTTTCTAATTAAAAGTGAGCACGTAAACAGATATTTCATTTCATTCTATTTTAATATATACATTATCTGTTTATTTAATGGCAGATTTTGTTTTCAAACCTTAATGGCACAGAAGGATACAAACAGGTTTTTTTTTTAAAAAAGTTAGTTACTTTTTAGTCTATTTAATTTATTAAAACATTCATATTGCTATAAATTTTGTGTAATTAATGTTTAAAATAGTGTAAATAATTTATATCTGGATATTTAATGGGTTGATATTACTTTGTTTTGTGATGAATATTGTAATATTTGCAAGCAATGCCGGGTATCGCGAATCCCTGCCTTGAGCTTTTGCAACTTGAATTATTTTAATTAATTATTTCTATTTCTCTGTAGCAGTTGGGTGGCAATGCACTTTGTATCGCGAGAAAACTTTTTATTAGTCAGTTGTCAAAGCTTGTACTTGTATTCTATGGATTTCTTGAGTTCATTATTTACATGTGGTTTTTCTCCTTTGAACCTTTTATATGAACTAATAGAATTTTTCGATGAAGCAAAGGACTCTCAAAACCCTTTTGACTTGATGTGAATTGAGGTAAGCCTGACTTTTTTACTATTTGAAGTTAGGCTTTAGACTTAATTATTGACACCGGGAAAGAGCTAGAAGGTAGCCATGCAGACTATAAATAGGAGTCACTAAAACTGAGTCAGTATTATTTTGACTGTTGAAGAGTCCACTTGCGATTTGTTACTTGCAAATAAACTTTACACATATATATATACTTGTACTTTTAGACACTGATAGTTGTGTCGGGGCACCGAAGATGTAAAACCCTACTGGCATTTAATAAGCAAATTTTAGTGCTATATTCTGTATTGTAAGGATTGTTTTCCAACAAAAGTTTTCATCGCTCCTGAAGAACTGTATGCTTTAAAAAATAACTGTTCAAGTACTCATAAAACATAATATATTATCTATAAATATAAGATACCTCATATTTAATTATATGAATTAAAACATGAGGTTATGTATGGATGTTAATGATGGGTGCTACAATACCTTTTAACATTAACTGAAGACTGTTCATGGCTTTTATAAATAAATCTATATATATAAAGGAGAAAAGCGACTGACTGACTGACTAATCACAATATCTCTGGAACTATACAACCTACAGACTTGAAATTTGGTAGACATGTTCCTTTCATAGAGTGGACATCAGCTAAGAACGGATTTTCGGAAATTCGAAACACAAAGGGCATGAAAATTGCCTCCATGTGGCGTTGCGGGACTTAAGGAGCGTTATAGATAATTATTTCCATTTTTAAACTATTAGACGCACATTATTTATGTTTGACAAATAGATTTCTTTCATAGAGTAGAGATCAGCTCTAAGAAGGTTTTGTGAAAACAGATCTCTAAGTGGCATTGCGGGGGATTAAGTGGCGTAATAGATGAATATTTCCGTTTCTAAACTACTTCACCTATCTGCTTGAAAATTGGTAGGTCGAGTTTCTTTCATGGAGTAAATATCCGCTACAAAATGGGTTTTGGGATAATTGACTCCCAAGGGGTGTTGCGGGGGGTTTAAGGGGCGTTATAAATTCCGATTTTTAAGTTATTAGATGTACAGTCTTGAAACTTAGTAAGCAGATTCCTCTCATAGGGTAGAGATACGCTACAAAATGGGTTTCGTGAAAATTGCCCCCAAGGGGCGTTGCAGGACTTAAGGAGCGTTATAGATAATTATTTCCATTTTTAAACTATTAGATGCACATTATTTATATTTGACAAATAGATTTTTCATAGAGTAGAGATCAGCTATAAAAAGGTTTTGTGAAAACAGATCTCTAAGCGGCGTTGCGGGGGATTAAGGGGCGTAATAGGTAAATATTTCTGTTTCTAAACTACTTCACCTACCTGCTTGAAAATTGGTAGGTAAGTTTCTTTCATGGAGTAAATATCCGCTACAAAACGGGTTTGGGGAAAATTGACCCCCAAGGGGTGTTGCGGGGGTTAAGGGCAGATATAAATAATTATTTCTATTTTTAAACTATTAGACGCACAGTCTTGAAATTTGGTAAGCAGATTCCTCTCATAGGATAGAGGTACACTACAAAATGTGTTTTGCGAAAATCGACCCCTAGGTGGCGTTGAGGGGTTCAAGGGGTGTTATTGATAAATTTTTTTGTATTTTTAATTAATTGGACGCACTGTCTTCAAATTTTGCTAAGCAGATTCCTTTCATAGAGTGCAATTCCTCTACAAAATGAGTTTTGTGAAAACAGATCTTGAAGTGGCGTTGCGGGGGCTCAAGTGGCATTATAGATAATTATCCCCATTTTTAAACTATTAGAAGTATAGTCTTGAAATTTGATAAGCAGATTCCTTTCGTAAAGTAGAGAACCGCTACAAAATGGGTCTCGCGAATATCAACTACCAAGTTTAATTTCGGGAGATTAAGAGGTGTAATCGATAAATATTTCCATTTTTAAACTATTTGATCATCCTGCTTGAAAATTGGTAGGCATGTTCCTTTCATGGAATAGAGTTCCTCTAACAAAGAGTAAAATGAAAATTGACCCTCAAGGATGGTTGAGAGGGGTCAAGAGGAGTTACAGAAAAAAAAATCCTGTTTTTAATTGTTAGACCCATATACTTGAAATTTGTTAAGCATGTTTCTTTTGTTGAATAGGGATCCACTAAGAATGTATTTTAAGCAAATCAAGTGCAGGGGGTTACTGGGGCGTATTGACAAAAAAAATCCTTTTTTCGAGCTACAAGGACAATAATGAAATTTGGTTTGCATTTTTCTTTTGTTGAATTGAAATCTGCTAAGTACGGTTATTTTGGAAAACGGTTCTCAACGGGATTACGGGGATATTGATAGTAAAACTTTTGTTTTTTTCTGTTAGATTTAGACTTGAAATTTGGCTTGCATGTTCAATTTACCGAGTAGAGATCCACCGAAAATTGGTTTTGCGGGAATCCACTTGGTTTTTGGGTTACGAAAAAGCAAACATCATTTCTATACTTCAATTTTAGAGATTTTTAGAAAATACAAATTAGATGAGTTCTGCCCCCCTCCCCTTTTTTTTTTTGTCAACAGGCGACAGTTAAAGGTATACGTATATTTTTCAATACAATCGAATTCTTAATGCTAGGACTTAGATATCAATAATTTATACATATATATAATCAGTAAAAATTTATAAAACATCATGAAATACCCAGCGAAGCGGGCAGGTAACGGCTAGTATAGTATATTTGCCATAAATTTATTTTGGGTTTGTTGTAAGTTAAATTTTTCTATTAAAACTAATGATTCTTTTTTAGATTATTAATATGAACATTGATGCAGAAATTTATAAATGGTAACTTTTAATAATTATGAAATAATTCTGTATCAGTTCCTTATTTACTTATCAAATAGAAATGATAATTTTAAAGTATTTTATTTAAGAATCTAGGTATATTTTACTGCCAAACTGTATTAATATAAAAAAAAATAGAGGTTTGCAAAATTGAAGAGTGTATGTTCATCATAAATATGTTGTTAAATACGAATTTTGATGTTGTATTACGTGCCTTTTCCTTATCTTAATTAAATTAAATTAAGAACCTTGATAACTACATGTACATTTTGTTAGAAGCATTAAAGCATATATTGGAAATCTATGTAGGAAAAGATGGAAGAAAACTCATTTAAAACTTTTTTGAGTTTGATTTTTAAAGTAAACCTTTGTAACTTCTAAATCAGGGGTGTGCAACCTTTTTAGGAAGAGTGCCACTTTCATATAAAAAATTAATAAGTGTGCCATTTCAAACTTTTTGAATAAATTAAAAGGGGGGAAATGGTACTAATAGGCTTATTTAACTTTTAGGCAAAGAGCACATTTTTAAAGTGGAAATTTATAAACAATATAATAAATGAGACCAAAGCACAAACTTAAAATTTGTTAATCAGTTTAGTTGATTTAGAACGATATTTTGATTTTGTTATGCTTATAATAGAAAACATTTGTTCACAAACGTATGTTGATTCAAATCTAGAACAATATTTTAAAGAAAAAAATCATGTAAATTTGAAAAATTGTTTGTTAGTACAAATTTTCGAAGTTCAATAGAATTCCTCACATTTGCGTTGTAGTGTGGTATGGTGTTGTATATACAGTATTTTGATTTCAAGTGGGCAACATTTAACATTTTACAGAGAAATTGAAAAAGGATTTGTCAAAGATCTGCATTTTTTTATCATCTTGAAAATCATCAAACCTAGCACTGAAGGAATTGTGCAAAAATGGATATTAACTTTTTAAATCTATCACAGCTCGGTAGATAATTCCTGCATTAATATGAAAAATGTTAAATTTTTTCTTCCAAAATCAAGACAAAAAAAAAGTTTGTCCTCAAAAGAAGGTATTTGACCAACTAGGGTAGAAAAAATACCTTTTCTCTGTAATCTTAAATTTAAATTATTTTAATGTCCCTTAATATCGGTAAGAAAAGCTAAATCGAATAAACTGTCTTCATTCTGGACTAGCATGTGCTCACTGGGCAGTTCTGTGTTTTCTTCCAGATATTTTAAAATACGCTCCCTCAACTCCCAAAATCTCGCAAGTGAAAAAACCTTTGGAAAGCCAACTCGAACAACAAAGCAGGTACATTCTCTACACAATAAATTTCTACTTAATCTCAATTAAGTTTACTTAAAATAAATTTTGAGTATTTTTTGTCTGTTTCTTGTGTCTAAAATTAAAAAAAATATATTTATTATTATCTTTTCAAACTTTGAATTTTTTTCTTGAGTCTTCGCTTGCCACTGTTACAACTCCACCATGCCACACTGTGGCATGCATGCCCCAGGTTGTCCACCCCTGTTTTAAATTTGAAATGAGGGAGATTTATGTACTATCACAATGCCGACATTCATATTTACTTGCCAATTTGGCAACCCTGATTTTGCATGTGTTGTACATGCTGAATTGGCAACCATGTGCTTTGTTTCATGTGATATCACCTAAACAGTTGTAATAATTTGTGAGTACCAATTTATGCAGTTATTTTTTAAGAATGTGATCAGTAAAAAAATATATGTTTTAGTAATCTTAAGTAAAAAGATTGTTCAACATTTTTTTCATACAAATTGAATTAGTAATTTTTCTTTTATCATTCAAATGTTTTTAATTGGAATTATGCCTTGATCAGTAAATTGCTCTGTTTTTTATCTATTCTTCCAAATATCAAGAAATGCTTTTAGAAAAATTGTTCTCCAGTTTTTGCCTCTTATTGTAGCTTATTTTTTCAAAAGCATGTAATTTCTTGAATGCAATAATTTGGTATTATGTTGTAGCTTTGTTTTGGTTTTTTACTCTTATTTTATAAGTGAAACAAAAAATGTGAATGTTTTTGTTGCTTGTACCATTTTTAAAAATTTTTTTTTTAGAAAATTTTTAGAATTATGTCACAAAAAATTAAACATTTTTAAAAAATTGATTGATTGATGTACAAGTTAGTAAACTTATTTTATTAGGATAGCAAGAAATGGTTGAAAATTGGATCAAATTATTCAGAATTTTAAAACAATGGGGATGTCATCATATTTGTATTCTTGGCATGTTTCACTGTGAAGCAATTTGAGTTTTCTACTGATTTACCATAACTTAAGGTTCTTCAGTTATTCTTCCCTCTACATGCAAAATATTTTTTAGAAATGGAAATATATTATTTCTAATTTATTTTTGGCTTTTATGATTGACCAGTAAATTAAAATAGCTATATTTTTGGTGAATTTTTGAAATAGTGTTTCTTGTGGTATTAAGGGATAAAAATTCCTTTTTTTTAAAAAAAATTGATTAAGTGTAAGACATTACTACATGTTTTAGTTTAAGCTAAACATGTTTTCAATCTTCATTGAATTTCTTCTTCAAATGTGCATTTATTGCATCCATTCCATTTTTATTAATTTCTTTTGGATTTACTGTACACTCTCTGATATAATAAATTTATGGTAAAGGAAATATTATGATGTAATTTTATTACTCGCATTATTTTACAACACATGAATCTCTTATTTTTTCATTTGAACTGCAATTCTACTAGAAGCTGAAAAGATGTTTATTTTTTTAATATCAATTATTTCTAATAATGTGGAATGTACAAAGCACTTTGCAATAAATATTTTACTGCGCAGTGAAAGTAATATCACTAAGGGTTTTTTAATTGTTACTAATTCTGTTTTAATTTTGAGAGGCTATCATATGTTAGTATTGTAGTCAAATTTAAATGGATTGTTATAAATTCATTTAATTTCAGACAACCATACTAATTCAAGTTTAATGAAATTGCCTGTTATAAATAGAAATATTCTTCTAATTTAATTAATATATGTTATATTATGTTTAGTTACAATTGCCTGCGATTTAATTCTTTATAACCGCTATTAAAAATAATTATGTTTTTTATTTTTAAAATACTTTAAAGAGATTGTTGATTTTTTTTAAAATTAAAGTATTATTTAAGCATTTTTTTTTTAAATTCATTTTGTTAATGGGTAAAGGTTGGTAAATTGGTTGAGTTCTAGAATTTATATTTTGATTGAAGAGTTTATTTTTAAAAAGAAATCCAACTCCTGTACAACATTAAGTTTGGTTAATTTGAAATAAAAAAAAAGAGCCTTAAAATTTTATGCAGCAAAATATTCATATTTTGCTGATTCTCTGAGAAATTATTGCTGTACTCTATTTGCTATTAGGTTAATTATCAGTTTTGAATAGTTGGAAATCTCTAAATAAAATATACCTTTTTTAAGATAACAAGGACAAATAAAAGTACATATATGTAAAAAAGACCTTTAAAATTAATATTAATATATACAAATTGAACTTTGGGCAGCAAATAAATCTAACAGAGTAAAGAGATAATTTCGGTCTCTGATCCAAGGTATCAAATTTAATACTTTTTTTCTTCTGTTTCATCACAATGAATTTACTTCTTCTAAGGATTTACATTAATTTTTTTAAAGTTAAAATGACTATTTGGAATGTTTTTAAAAATTAAGAGAGGGGGGTGCTAAATATTTGTGCTTTAAAGTGTTTCTTTTTTTATGAATGTGTGTAGTGCATCCCCCCTTTTTTTAATTAAAAATGTGATGAAATACTTTTTATCAAATTAACTTTTTAGTTATTTTTTCCTTACAAGTTTCTCTTTTCAGGTTTGAAACGTTTGAAATTAATAGCTTTGAGCAATTTTGTATCAATTACGCTAATGAAAAATTGCAGCAGCAGTTTAATATGGTATGTTCATTAAAATTTTATAATATTAAATTGATTTGTTATTGCTTTTTGAAAATTAATTAGCCTTTTATGCAACAATTTCATATGTAGCATGGTCATTAGACACTTAAATATATATTCTGAGAATTCTTGTTGTTTGAAGGGAAAAAAAGAAACAGAATGGAAGACAAATTAAAAACCTTAAAGTTTTTAAAACATTACAAATACTCTTATATGAACAACATGTAAAGTATTGCATATTTATTAATATGCAATACTTTGATTTGTTTTCTTTTCAACATTACTCTCAGTTTTAAGTGGTCTTCTAAAGCAAAATTTTGTCATTTGAGCTCTCTTTCTTAATGCTTTGTTTCATACTCCACTTTTTGCAAAAATAATAATAAATAACAATAAATATTGCATTTCTTTTAAAATTTTTATGCATCTATGTTATGCAGAACTTTTCTTTAATTTTGTAAAGGGTTTTTGTAATTTTGTTGTGTGTGCTTTTAGAGATTTTTACTTTTAGTCTTGTGAGAGTGAGACAAGAATGTCATATTACTTAGATGTATATAAATATATTTCAAAAATAATTTTCTCTCCTTTATTTGATTCCCTTCAATACATTTTATGATAAGATGACAGATTTTGGGTTTGTTAACCTCCTTGTGTAATTTAATACATTAGTGCTAACTGTAACTAATTTGCACTTGTTTGCAGTGCTTTCTAAAAAGTTGTGAGATCAATAACTAATGTTAACAATAAAGAGTAACTGTTAATATATGAAAGTAATTTTTAAAAAGACAAATTAGATTTTTATTATTAGATTAGATTTATTATATTCTGGCTGCGCTATCCTGCAGATAATTACTTATTTTACTTCTCATATTTATCCGAGTTGACTCATTTTTTCTTTTATAAAATGTGTTTCACGTTTTTTTTCTCCTATACTGTAATGCTAAATGTGCTATCCCTTTACGTGTTAAAAGGAAAAACTAATTATGAGATATTTTGAAATTTTAAAAACAGTATATTATAAACAAATGTATGAGTTACAATGTTACAAATTTTTATAAAAATTGAGGCATATTTCTGTCCGAAAATATGCTCTCTGTTTAGTTCACAATCTCGTACATATGGTGAAAACAGCCTAAATAATGCTCTGTAAAGTACGTAAATGGCATATGCTATGTATATTTTGTATTTACATACTTTATTTCCACAAATTATTTCTTTAAATTAATTTTTTTATACATTTTTCTAAAACATCTTAAGCATTTCTTTACCATTTAATGACTTTTAATATTATACATTTGAAAACTTAATGTGTTACTTAGAATTTTTTTGGAAGCAGATCTACTCGCAATCCAAAATCAGAATCCTTGCACTCTTTATAATTCATTTGCTATTTAAGAGGGTTTTTGTGTGAACAAACAAAAACTAAATTTTCTATTGTGGATGATAATGTGTGGAAGTATTTCCTTTCAATGTATTCAGCATACAGATGTCTGAAGTGTCATAATCATTGGATTAGATTCTTTATGAACAGAACAATCGAAATATATTATAGTATCAGTATCACTACACTCAGAGTCTGTTTCAGAATCAATATCAATAATGTATAGTTTGCATCATTTCTGCTATTTTAAATTCAGTTAAACATTTTCAACATTTTAACGGCAAAAACTGAAAAACCTTGCCTGCAATATTTAATTATGCAGGTCTACAAAAAAGCAATTTAAAATTTATCGTAATAATATCATTTGGTTTGTATTTTTTTGGTATGCTGAAACCGAAAAGGAGGTTAGTTGTTCTCCATCATGTACAGGTTTTGGTCATTTCTGACTAAGCACAGTTGGTTATAATGATGAGAAGAAAAAAAACAGAATTAGTTAATTGTTTTATTTCCACATTATTTAGGGTATCAAATACATAAATCTGTACAAATTTTGTCAAATAAAGTGATGAAACATATTTTAATTAATGCTTTTAAGAAAACATGCTCTTTTTCTTTCAAAAACTTCTTCCAGTGCACTTCCTGGTTCTGGACGCTGATGACTTGCGCCATAGCATCCAACCACATCATATTCCCATTCCACTTCCTATAATACCTACATTCCATCTCCTTGATGTTTTGATGGAACCTTTTTTCTTACCTAACATTCACCAAGTTTTCAGGAAAATAGTTCACAAATGAGAATGTAAGAAGTGAACATTCAAACTCGTGTTGCAAATTTGTATTTCGAAAAGCCTTCAGCATGCGTTTCAGGATACTTTTGTTGTTGGGATCCTTCAGGTTACTGCTTAACCTCTCTGAAAGAGTTTCTTCACTTTCTCATCCATCCATTGTCTGAGCAAAATGTGCAACTGAAGAAAGTTTTCTGATGTCTTGGCTTACAAAGAATTCCTTCTTTTTATCTTTGCATTACTTCAGCCAAGAAATATGGAGCATAAGTACTTGAAACATTCACCTTTGTTGAGAGACTTCAGGAATTGTTTTATTAGCCTTAGCTTTATATCTAGAGGAGGTAGAAAAAAGGAACCAAACTTTCCCTTATTACGTATTTTTGTCCTGGTAACAGATCTTCTTGTGATGGCCAGTCTTTCTTTTTCCAATGGGAATATCTGTCATAGCTATCTTATAAATATCAAAAATGAAGAGACTTTATGTATTCTGATTGCTGATCTAAGATCTATTTTCTAGTCTCCACAGATCAGCTACTTATGTTCGTTATAATGAATTCTTGATAATGATGAGAGATGATATGTCCATGACGGGAGCAAATAAACAGTAGCATGGGCCCAGATGACTGTTCTGGCAATCTCTGCAATATTGTCCACATAGAGGTTTGTTGATAAGAAAAGGACCCCTATTTCTTGTAAAGCAGCAAGAATAGCTGGACAGTCAAAAATATGAGCAGATGTTAGCTATGTATCTGAACAATTATCACAATTCCTATAAGTTCTTCTATCATCCCTATCAGTCTTCATTCCTCTGTAACAACCTGTTCTCAGCCTAGCAATGGTCTTTGTTATAAGGGGTTCTCCACTTATATTACAGAGTTGATGCTTTACAGGAGACCTCTCTCAATTTAAAATTTGCAAAAGCACTTGCATCTAAGTTGTCATTGTTGAGGTACCTAGCCTCTTTTGTCATTTTATCCGCATTTACATCGCCTGTAGTGTCAACACGTGCAGACAACCATTGGAGAAAACACACTTTATTTAACTCCTGTAATCTAAACTGATAGAGCACGAGCAAATCTCTTCAGTAATCAATGAACCTCCATTTAGAATTTCCTGGAGAGCTAGCTGCTTTTGAGTCGCAAAAAATGACAAGACCATTAACCTGTTTTAGAATAGGGAGAGTCTCGTATAAGTCAAGAGCCTTGATTATTGCCCAAAGTTCACAAGTGAAGCAAGAGGCAATTGCTTCTCAAGAATGAAGATAGGCTTTGAGATTTATCTTTTCTTACCTATATACTATAAGACATTTAAATAACTTAAATTGAAGATTACAAGGAAAATATTGTTCTTTTCTAATCCTGATTGATCACATATCTTCTTTTGTGAACACAATTTTGCTTTTTTTTGGTCTCGATTTGGGAGAGAAAAATAAATAAATTGATGCACATTTAAAAGCACCAGTTTTGTTTGCATCTTCGAGAATTAATCCTAATGTAGATGATGCAGTAAAAAATTTACAAATTGAAAAACTACATTAAGAAAGTACTGACTGTTTAATAATTATTTAGAATTAATTTTTCTGGTTACTAATTTTTACTTTATTCATAATCTAACGTAGAGATGCACAACTTTTTTAGGATGAGGGGCAAAAAATTTAATTTTATCATATTGAGGGCCAAAGTATTATGCAATGGTAAATATGTTTTAAACGTGAAAACACTGTTTTATGACAATGTTAATGCATTTATCACAATTATTACTTACTCAGGTACACATTATACAGTTCATAAATGAATGAAACACAAATACTTTCGGAAAGATTAAAATACTTTGGTTCAAAAAAAAATTCCTGCTAAAAAGGTGGCAAACTTGAAATTATATTATCGCAAACTGATACGCTCTGAGCAGCCAAATGGTTAGAACATTCCTCTACCATGCAGGTGGCTCTGGTTCGAGCCTCCCAGATACTTGTTTGTTAAATTTATCATGACTTTCTTTATTTATTATAATGGACATTTGCAAATTATGTAAGTTGAATTTATGTTAATCTTTCCCTTGGTGGTTATTCTAGAACTCTCCACCAGGTTTATAAAAGTACTGCAGCTGGATAGGTCATCAGTTGTAGTGCTGCCCATGTAAGACACTACAACACAAAATAAATCTTGTATTGGGTAACATCGCCTTGTTCCTTTCTACGTGACAATATAACAAAAGAAAAGTTTTGCTAATTATACAGAGAACAAACACAATTTAAATTTTGAAAAAAATTAGTACTTAATATTTGTAAAATTTAATGAGATGGCTGGAATTGAATATTTGTAGTTATTGATTTTACGTCAGGCTTAAGACTTGTTGTGGCAATACGTAGAACAGAAGAAAGGTTCTCATTTGCTATTCTATTTCTTATTTTTGATTTGTTTAAATTCATTAGTGAGAAAGTGTGCTCACAAATGTAAGTGCTGCCAAAGAAAGTGGTGCATGCAGCTGCATTTTGCTTTTAAGTATGAAAAATCCTCGGATAAGTTTTTATAAAATTCTAATATCGATTTTTCTTTGAATTGATTTTTGATAACATCAGAATTCTGTAAATCAATCAAGCTCTCATCCACTAGATTTGTATCAACAGAAAATGGAAAAGAAAAAGCATCCATTTTTGTTTGGCACTTTTTAAATCTAAAAACTGATCAACAAATTTGAATTTGTTCCTCATACTGCATCTTCATGTGTGGAAATGTTTCATGCATTTTTTGGCTTTAGGGAAAGCGTGTAAAATTTTTAGTTTTCTGCTGGTTTTGAAATAAACATAATTTTTGTTTAAATGCCTTTACTTTATTTATCAATTGAAAAATGAATTGATTCTTTCCTTGTAGCTTTGTGTTTAAGTCATTCAAATGGCCTGTTAGGTCTGAAAGAAAAGGCCAAATCACACTGGAAACTTACTTCTTTTAACCTTCTAGTATTTCTACCACAGAAATGTAAAAATTTCATCAAATAGTTCCATAAAATGCTTAAGGGCAACTCCTTGGCTGAGCCATTTAACTTCTGTGCAATAAATGATATCAGAAGGTATATCATCAAAACCTTTTAAAAATTCTGTAAGTTGACTATGTTTGAGGGCATTACTACAAATAAAGTTAATTGCTTCAGATACACACTGCATTAAGGTTTCAAATCATAATCCTTTACCACATAAATTCTCATGAATAGTGCAATAAACCATGCAGCAATTCTACACCACAATTAGCACTGAAATCATTTCAATTTTTGTGCTAATCATTGATTTTGCTCCATCTGTGGTAATGCTTTCACAATTGTTCATGTTTAAGGAAGCTGCATCGCACAAATGTATCAAACTGGAAAGAAGTTCACTTCCAGTTGTTTGCTCTTTCATGGGAAACATTACAAGTAGTTTCTCCGTAGCACAAAAATTTTTGTCAATTCCACGAACAAAAAAAAGCAATTGGCTAAATGATGTTCGATCTGTAGATTCATCAACAGCTGAAGAAAAATATACAAAGTTTGAAGGTGGCTGATTTTACTTGATTTTCAATGTTGAATTCTTCTTTGAATAGTCATTCTATTAAAGCTTATATTTTTAAATTTCCTTTTTGCTTCAGGACAAAGTTTTTCATATGCAATTAACACTTTTCATCAAAATCACAATCTGTGAATGGCAGATCTTAATCGATAATTTCAGTGACACCTAAGCTCACTTCCCCATATGAATTTAAAAGTTAACTGTACTTTTTTGAAAAAAAATTGCTTGAATACTAAAAGTTTTTAGAGTTGTTCGATTTTATGGGATCGTTCATATCCTTTCATAGATGCAAAATGTTTATGCTTTGTTTCATAATGCCGCTTTACGTTATACTCTTTTGACACAACAATCTTGCAACTACATATTAAGCATGTGACAGTATCATTGTAACAGATAAAACAGTATTTATCTGTCCATACATCTTGAAATTTCTGATTTTGAAAATCTCCTTTTTTCTCTCTCATTATTTAAAATATTTTATATGGCTTAAAAATAAATTATACTAGACTAAAAATGCGAAAACTCAAAAAAGAATATCAGATCCGTTTTGTGTGACGGTGATTTCAACATTCCCGATCTACTGGCAAAACCACAGGGTTGTTTAAAAGAATGATCGCTGCAGCTAAGTAGAAGATAAAATTATAATTTGTTTACATTGGAAATTTGTTTACATCCATGAAGAAAAACATGAGTTCAATAGGTACTTTGGATTGGCTCAGCGTAATTTCGAATAGAGACTATTCTGGCACGCGTGCGTGAATACACATTTGTTCTTTGATCTTCTCTGCATCCAGACCATGCGATGGACGAAATAATGGTTTCCTGGGATCACGTTCGCAAGCTTCTCCTATACGAAAACTCGTACTCACAGATAGCCATGAAGGAAACATATTGAAAAGCCGCATAATAAATTGAAAAAAAAATTAATGAACAACTGTAAAACAATTATTTGCTGTAATACTATTTTCGTATGCGATTTTTCCTTGTTTAATTAAAAAAGGTCAATTCCATATTAGATTTCTCTTTTATAATAGACATTCGCGGGCCAACTTTAAAGGCTTCGCGGGCCATAGGTTGTGCATCCCTGATCTAACTGATTGAAACTGAAAAAAAAAACTTTTTTTTTTTTTTACAATAAAACTTAAGTTTGTACTTTTGTCTTATTATATTATTTTTAAATTTCCACTACTTAGACTTGTGTAAAAAATTTTCTATTTGAGTAAAAATTCTCTAATAAGCCTGTAACATTTTTTCATATTCTTTTGTATGTTGGAAAAGTTTGAAGTAGCAAGCATAATTTTTATAATCAGATAGTGGCACTCTTACCAAAAAGGTTGGCCAACCCTGGTATAGGCAAAGATAAAATAGTCTTTTTGATACTTATCAATAGTCTTGAGCCCTTTTGCCTTGATGGCATCAGTGGGCTCACTCTTAGTTCATGGCACAAATAGATTTATTTAAATTGTGGCATTCTCAGGAAGCCCAGCAGAGAATAGAGGTTCCTGACAAATAAAAAAATTGTTGTTCAAATTCAAGGGGTATTTTAATCTCACTATCAAATTGCATAGATCTTTTGTGTTACTGTTATAATTTTCAAAGGTTCTGCTAGCAATATGTTCAGGTATATGACTTCTAGCCTTGTTTGGGAGTGTGATCAAGTTATATCTTTTCTCAAGGTTATCAAGACCACGCTCTTTTACTACCTTTAAATTTTAGCAGAGGATACTGTCCCAACAATGACCTTTACAGCTCTTGCCTGAACACTATCTAGTTTCTCTAGTGTAGTCTTAGAAGCATGTCTCCAGATGGAAGTGGCATATTCCCTAACCGGTCTTATAAGTGAAGTATACGTTGTCTTTAAGGTCTTGGAACTGTCTCCCCTGTCTGTACCACAAAGGCTTTTAATTGTCTTTAATTTTTACAAAGCCCATTTTGCACAGGTCTTGACATGCTTAGTAAATCTTAACATTCTTAGGTATTTTGGTCATGTTATCCTCTCTATTAGTTTACCCTCGATATATAACTTTGGATTCATCTGGGATCTGTGCTTCCTATTCTTTTTAAAGGCAGACAATTGTCTTTTCAACATTGATTTTTAATTTTAAACTCTGTGACCACTTTACAATTCCATTTAGAGAGTGTTGTAGCTTTGTTTCCAAAAAAAAACAATTTCCCTGCTAGAATGCCAAATTACAATGTCCTCCACATAGCAGGCAACCTTGGTTTCATTATTGATATTGAGATACTTAATTGTGGAAAAATAAAGTTATGGCTTATGTTTAATGTCTCATTCTATGATTTGACTTTCATACACAACTCTGACCACAGTCGACAGGGGAAATTTATTTTCCGACTTGCCATTGTATTTGTCCTTTTTTTACATAAAATTGATAGCTTTCAAAATATTCTATTAAGAACATCATTAATGCCAAATTATATCAAATAAATGGGCTAAAATTTATGCTGAAAAATATTGCTTCCTACAAATCTGCTAACAAGAAATTCATTAATCATTACAACTAAAAAGAATAAAATATAATTCATCTAAGTAAACATTATTTCTAAATTTCTCAAAAAATAACTTTACTTATAGTTTCAAAATTGTTTCTTAGATTCTTATTCATTACTATTATGACTGCAATATGCATATGATTTTAGAAGAGAAATTTTATTAATAGAAATATCAGTAACCAATGAATGTCTTTACACTGTACACATTTCAAAGTTTATTATTACTGTACTAATAAAATTAAGGTAGCAATAGCTTTTTATTTTGATTCTTTTTTTGAATACTAGATGAAGTGGCTCAAATATGCAATTGATTTATCTTACTTTTGTAAACATATATGTTCGTTGCAAATGTTTTAATAAAATATTGTGTATTTCAGCATGTGTTTAAGCTTGAACAAGAAGAATATGTACGTGAACAGATTGAGTGGAAGTTGATCGACTTTTATGACAATCAGCCTTGCATTGACCTTATTGAGAGCAAATTGGGCATCTTGGATCTTTTGGATGAGGAGTGCAAGGTATGCATACTTTAATTTAATCCATTGATTTATCTAGGGCAAAGGTCAGCAGAATTTTTAGAGAGAAGAGCCAAGTTGTAAGAGAAGCAAAATAAGTAAGGTATCTGTTTTTTTCCCAATGGGGCTGTATTTTAGCCTTTGTAGACATGGCAAGTCCCCAAATAGGAGATCCATTTCATAGTAGCACCATCTAGTGGCGGTCTCATTACCAAATTTGGATGCTCAAATTAATTTTTAATTCAAACTCTCGTTGGATGCTAAATATTGCAGTGATTTAATTTGGCCATGAGTACCAGACCCAAATTGATATTCAAGGGATCTCTTACATTCCACATAATCATATGGCATGCGTGCGTATGATTTTCGCATCCAGAGAATCTATCACCTTCAGCCAGGATTGAAGCCACAACCTTGGACTTAGAAACTGGACACGCTGCCTCTAAGCCTCTGGAGCCGTGGTAAGGTATCTAAAAGCCATTTACAATCATATGCAAGCACAGTAACTCTCTACCTCTGGTAACTATTATGATTTAAATGGTTGTGCTCCAGTTTATCTCTCTATATAAAAATGAATGTGTGTCTGTACTCGATAGATTCAAAAACCATACATCCAATCGCTGTGAAAATTTGGAAAATTATTAGGTATATCCCCGGGAAGGTTTTTTAAAAAAAAAATTTCAAATCAGAGTTGGAGTTCTAGGTGCTTTTGAACAAATATCCTAAAAATATCAAAATAATGTTGCTTTAATTTGTCTGCATTATTGTAACAACATTATTGTTACAACAATGACAAAAGTTGGCGTCGAAAATCAGTTTTCAGCCAAACTGGAATTTCGTGATGTTGTTCTATTGACTGAATTAACTCTTTTTTTTTTTTTAAAAAAAATAAATGCTTTTAACCTGTGATTAATTTGAAATATAATTTATTAAAATCCCAATTTCTACAATGTTATACATTTTTTACAAATTGACCAGTTTGAGGCTTATGGAGCATGTGCAGGAAGAAACAACTCATAGTTTTCTTTATTTTTAAAAAAGCGAATAGAGTGAAAAACTTTTAAGAATTTTTGAAAATGCTGAAATGTTTCCTTCAGATACTTGTGGTCATTGTGGACACTCGCGTGCAGGTTGTATGTCTGATGTTGATAATGATGAATCAGGCACTGTGACAGCTAATCTGACAATCTGTCCTGATTTGCTCCTACCACTGAAATTTGCCATTGTCCACCCATTTTTGCCAGCATTTTTTAATGGCTGCACTTCGCTTCGACCCATATGCGATTCTTCGATTTGCTTAACCTACTTATTTCAATCCAATGATACAACCTCTTTCAAACTCTGACAGTTGCTTGTAATGAGCTCAAATCCTGCGATGAGGCATTTTTTCAGTCATTGAAAGATATCTTAAATCGTAATGCAACTGAAATTTTGGCCATCTGATTGAGAATTGCTTCTTATAGACACCTGCTGTTTGGTAGAAATGTCTTTGCATACAAAATTTCATTACAATCGGGCAACTCCTTCTTTTTGTGTAGTTTTTTTTGTTATAGTGTGTATGTTTATTTGAATAAATATGGCATTTTTGAACAAAAAAAAACTAATTGCAAAATTTTTTATTTAAAACTTTGAACAATCATTTATCAGTTTTGAAAGCTTTGCTATATTTGGCAAACAGCTTGTTGTTTTCATTTTTAGGCATGTTTTTAAATTTTTTTAATTGAGAACATTTGGAAATCCCTGTGCACTACAAAGTATCACATAGGGGTTTACAGAAGTAAGCATGAAGCACACATTATGAAAGATTACATTGCAAACATCCATGCCAGAGAAAAAGGGCATAGAAGACATATAATCAATTTAATTAATTTTAATCATATAATAAATTTTATTGATATTTATGCCAATGATATTGATTTTGAGTGTGACACCCAGTTCTGGATTCCCAGTGATATATGCGACTCACAATGAAATGTTCATGGCTGGTATCTTCAATGGCTGGCTATACGCCTTTCTGCAATCCATGTAAATAGTTCTCCTTCCATGACATTTTCTTGTATTACAGCTTATAAAATTATTGCTGATCTATCAGGGACTGCAACTAAAAAGCATTCTCTGCTCAATCCTCCAAAAACCCACGGTTCAAGAAGAAACCACCTATTGTTGCTCTTTCTCCGAGGGAACAGGCTTTTGACAATCTTGTCGCATCCACCGATTTTCATTTCGGGCTGAGTAATTGAAGCTGTGGTGCATTGTTCCATTTTACAGTTGTATTATGGTTTGCATCAAGTTGCAATTAATGTAATCTCCTGGCACCAAAAGTTGTGGTGCATTGTTCCAATTTACAGTTGTATTATGGTTTGCATCAAGTTGCAATCAATGTAATCTCCTGGCACCAAAAGTAAATAATCTTCACTTTGAGGAAAGAAATTTTAAAACCTAATCAATTACCCTTTTCTTTTCTGCAGCATCATTTTACGGTGTTCTGATCGAAACTCTATTTTATTTTGTTTTTTTGAACACAACTGTTCATTTTTAATTAAACCTCTTTGAAATAATTCAATGGCAGATTTTTCATTGTTTTGTTATAAACAATTGTTCACATAAACAAGGTAGGGTTGCCAAAGAAGTTGGTTTTATGTGCATGCACCATAAACATTCAAACTCATGAATTGTGTGATAAGTTTACCACAATTAATAAATTACGCTGGTGTGCAAAAATTAATGACGAAGTCGAAAAATTAGCATATTAGCTGAACGAAGGGGCAGAGCGGACAGAAAGACCAATCAGGAGATTAAGTGAGGTGATGTACGGTAGCACATGCGCAGATATGCAGGTAGACGTAATGGGGGAGTGTCTGAGTAATAAAGCATGTTGTCAGTGTAAGATTAGTATTTCTGGCAAAGAGATTGCACACCGTATAGCAGTTAAAATCACACCGAGTTGCTGCCTCAGCGAGAAATGGCGAATAATCAATCTGTTAGACGACATCTGGATGCTTTTACCCGAGGTCGAATCATTGGGAAGTTGGAGGAAGGTCGCAGTGTGACAAGTGTGGCTGCAGAGTTCGGAATTGCACACAGCATCGTTTCACGACTTTGGAGACAATTTCAAACTACAGGAACAGCTATCCGGGGGTTTAGTAGTGGTCGTCCACGAGGAACCACACCCGCAGATGGCCGATATATTGCCTTACAGGCCAGAAGAAACAGGCGGCAGACAGCGGGAGAAATCGCTAGACACACGACACAGGTGACTGGACGACCGATATCGCGTTTTACCGTGGCCAGAAGACTGCACAGTGGTGGTCTGTTTGCACGACGCCTTGTACGGTGTGTACCTCTAACGCCTGCCCATCGGTGAAGGCGTTCTCTGTGGTGCCGGGAACACCGAAATTGGAGAGATAATGAATGGGGACGAGTACTCATTACAGATGAGAGCAGATTCAGTCTGAGTAGCGATTTTCATTGCATACTCATCTGGAGAGAGCGGGGAAACCGCAATCATCCCTCGAACATCATTGAAAGGGACAGGTATGGAGGTGGTGGTGTTCTCGTTTGGGAAGGCATCATGCTTGGTAGTCATCATGCTTGGTAGTCGTACAGACCTTCACATCTTCGACGCAGGTTCAGTCAACGGGACCCATTATTGTAACGAGATTCTTCTTCCATATGTGCGTCTTTTTAGAGGCGCTATGGGTCCGCAGTTCCTTTTCATGGACGACAATGCACCATGTCATCGCACAGTAGCTGCCGAACAGCTCTTAGAGAGTGAGGATATTGAACATATGGATTGGCCGGCACGATCTCCGGATCTCAATCCCATCGAGCATGTATGGGATTTTCTAGGGAGATGCTTGGCAGCTTGTACCTTACCACCAGTAACGATTCCAGAGCTTCGATTGGCGCTGCAAGACGAATGGGCAGCAATGCCTCAACAACTCATTAACACCCTCATTCTCAGCAGGGGCAGACGCTGTAAAACCTGCCTAGCAGTCGGGAGATCATATCCCCTACTAAAGACCGGATATTTCTTGCTGGACACCCATCACAGGGATGTTTCGGCCTTCAGTCGCATTGCGCTCCATGCTACTTTTTCAATAAAGCTTCTTTTTATCCCTCTGATTTCTCTTTTATTAAGTGTTGCTTACATTACTCGTGTCCTTACGTATTGGGGATCTTACGGTATTAAATGTGTTGATTTGGAATGCTTTTGTACAAAGTTATATTGAAAAAACCGTCTCGTCCTTAATTTTTGCACACCAGTGTATTTATGGAATCTGGCGATTTTTTGTTGTTGTATTTTTGTGGTTTTATGTATAAAAAAGGCTTAAAAATATAAATCTTTAAAATTACACAATTTTGTAAATTTTTTTTACAGAAATTTAATTATACTACTTTCTACCTTAGCTTTGCTGCATAAGGAAAGGTAGGAAATATACCAATCTGCTTGAAAAGTAGTTCTATCTTGTTTTGGAATTTAAACTAAAGAAAATCCCTAGAGATTTGTAAAAATTGTGATTTTAATAATATATTTCAAGTGAATCACATGTTAAAAGCATTTTTTTTTTATCAAAGTGAATGAATACAGTTGAAACAGCAGTATCAAAAAAATTCCAGAATGTTTTTGTGGTAACATTTCTGGCAAGCTTACTATGCTTCCGCATCAGTTTATGTTATTCGCTTTACGTAAACGTTAATTTGCGAATGTATCCCCCCCCCTTTTTCAAGGACTTAGTTTTTTCATAAAAGCCTCCAAATTTCAGATGTCAATACCAATCAACTATAAATATTTAAACAAAAATTGCAAGGCAAGAATTGCATAAATAATTTGTCAAAAATCTTAGACAAAGAAGACATTTTTTTAAATCAGTAATTTTTAAGTAATATTTTCTACCTTTGGTAAAAATAACCAATAATAAAGTTTGATACATGGGAAAAAAGTTTGTGCAATTTTTTAAAAAATTGTGAAAGTATTAAACGTTAAGGACAAATTTTGTGTATTTTTTGAAAAACAGCTAAAAAAGTTTTGGGAATCTGATTTTTTTAAATCTCAGTGTGTGTAATGTGTCAAAATGAATTAATTTTGTGAAATTAATTGCTTTAAATCAAAGCAATGTGTGCACTTTTTCAGTAAGAGAGCTCAATTAATCCCAACTATGAAAATTAGAGCCATTGAAAAATTCTGCTTGTGAAAATCCGTCAAACTTGACTCATTTGTGAAAAAATTGCTAAAAATTAAAAGTATTCTTATTTTGCAAAAAAAAAAAAAAAAATCTTGCTGAAACGAATTGTTAATCCGATTCTGGAATTATTTTTTTTGTTCGATTTTGATACGGAAGGGAAAATGTGTGGTGGTTTTAAAAAGGATGAAAATGTCTGAAATCCTTCCCTCTGCTGTCTTTAGGCATCTCTGTGCATTAAGTGATGTACAGGGGTAGATAATCATGTATTAATGTTTTTAATTAATATCTTTGTAACTAATTGCAATTTCGGAATTCAAAAGGTCAAAATTGATTCCACTGATCATTCCCCATTTTTTGGTACCTTTGGCTCTTTTTTTGCTTTCAGCAGTTTTTGAGAAGATAACTTCTCAGCTTCACATAGATAAATACTTTTGAATTTTAATAATGTAGCTCAAGATTTTGAAAAAAAAAATGGTTTCTTTTTGTTATAGGCCCTATTTGTTTCTATAACTTGTTATTAGTTAACTTGTTAGAAAAATTACAAAAATATGTAAGTAAGTGGAATAAAATAAAACCATTTTGCCATTATTATTGTCTTCCCTTAGATGCCCAAAGGAACAGATGAGACATGGTGTCAGAAGCTTTTTGCCCAATGCAAGAAGTGGAAGCATTTTGAAAAGCCTCGTCTGTCTAATACAGCCTTCATCCTGCATCACTTTGCGGACAAGGTCAAATATGAAGTATCAGGATTCCTACAGAAAAACAGAGACACTGTCATGGAAGAACACATTAACATTCTTAAAGCAAGCCAGGTTTGTCTCAAAAAAGGGTTCAATTTAGAGAAACATAAATTTTTTTTAATGAAATTCTGCATCTAACATGTAATTTTAACCTTTTACTTTTCTGATCCAAATATATTTTTAAAATGCTTTTTGTGTTTTAATACTTTAATTAAAGACTATTAAACATTTAAATATTTGTGAAAGGGGAGAATTATATGTATAATTTTCATGAAGTTCTCAAATGGGAACATTGGACACTTTTCATTATACCTTAACATTGGGTTTCAAAATAAAATCTAGTGATATGTAAATTAACTAATGAGCTTAGTAGTAAGAATGAATGAAAGATTTATTATAATTGAGTACAAATATGAATTAAGCTGAAAATTTTCATTTAAATTTCTTCTTTTTAACAACTTTTTTATTCAAACAAAATATCAAAAACTAGTCTTTATTTCCATGGTTCAGTGGAAAAAATTTTAGATCCAATTTTTTCTTATACTCATCGGAAGCAAACCTTGCATTTGTTGTGTACACCTTTCTTATGTTATTTGTACAAAGGAATGGCCATCTCTTGTCCTCTGTAATATATGATGGTGAAACATGGTGGTAAGGTCCTGGTAAGGCCCATCATTTTTTGTGTTACAGTTATTAAAAGAGTGATTGTAACCTTTTGGTGAAACTTCAAAAGGAATGTGGCATTTAATTTTTGGTGACATTTAATTTTTAAATAAATTTAATGGTGTTCCCAATAAGAAACATTGCTCTGTTAATGGTTATTAAGTGGTGTTTAATCTGTAATTAATTGACTGAAAATTAGTTTTTAAGCAAAGAATAATAATTTCATAGTATAATTATTAATAGATTTAATCCATTATGCAGTCATTAAAATTTTTAAAGGTCATTCACTAGAATGAAATGCAGAAAAATCTATTCTAAAAAGCTTTTAAAAAATGATGTCTTTTACTTCTTGTAAAAAGGAAATACAAGGGTTGTCCTTAAAATAAGGTTCCCAATGACTTTTCTTAGTGAAAAACATGCTTATTGGCATTGCATAATACATTGTTGAAAAGCTTAGACTTTTCCCTATTTTTCGACATAATTGTCATTGAGATCAGTGCATTTGCATGCAGAGTATCATCTTCTTTATGCCTGAATAATAACTCTCCTGACATGTTGCAAATGTAGCTTAAAACCTCTTTTCTCAGCTTCTCTCCAGTTCTGAAATGTGTCCCACCCAGGTGTTTCTTCAATTCAAGGAAAAGATAGTCGTTGTTGGGTGTGTGTAACAGTATCCAATCCATATCTTTTGATGATATGTTGTTAAATGGATTGTGTGTAGATGAGCATAGTCCTGCACTCCCTTCATTAGCATACCTTGCCTCTTATTTTGAATTTTGCTGCGAAAGTTCTTTGATGGCTCATAGCAGTGGTCCACATTGATTGCTGTATCAGCAGGCATGAAATCACACAACAACACCTTCCTGTCCCAAAAGACAATCACCATCACTTTACCAGCAAACTATTTGAACGTGGCTTTGGCAAGCCTGGATATTTCCACTGACATGATTGCTCTTTTCTGTGTCATGTAGAAGGACCCAGGTCTCCGCCCCTGTGAAAATAGAGTTCTAGTCCAATAATTTCCTGTTCATAGATTTTGTAGGAAAAAAGAAATTTTTGTGCTGCCACAACAGGTTTCCGTTTGTTGTTTTCTCTGAGCGTTTTTGAGGCCTATCTTGCACAAACCTTAGCATTCCCTGAGTAGTCTTTCAAAATTTTGTGAATGCAGGATTTGTTCACTTTAGAGATCATTTCGCAGAGGTCCCAATAGGGTTTCTTTCCTAGGAATATAGAATCCTGTGTTCCTGGAAAATCCTAAGATTTTCATACTTTTTGTATTCCTGGGAGTGATACTTCGTTCTCAGGAACTACACAGGGCTGAAATAATCTGCGATAGCTGACTGGACTGTGAATTTCAATCTCTGATATAAATTTTAACTGACAGCACGATTGCAATTTGTGATCATTTATCCCGAATTCCTTGGAAGGAAGGTCTCCGAGCAGTAAAGTAAAAGTGTAATAAGAAATGCAGAGTTAGGGAGAACTTTTCAGCTTGTTGTAGGAAAGAGTCACATTTGTCTTGATAAGTTCCTGTCTATTGAACATCGCTTCACTAACTAAGAATATTTTATCTTGATTTACTGTGTGGTAATTACTTGATTTAATGTAATACTTACACTTAAAACTGTTTATTATTTAACTTGCTACTTAAAAAAACTTTTTTTTTGTTACTTGTCTTCATTATAAATTGTTTAATTGTTTGAAGAAGTAATTGAACCCCAAACTGCTTAAAAGAGGATATTTTTTAAAAAATCTCGCATTTTTTCTTATTTTTCACCAAAGTTTTGTGTGAGTTTTTTGCGTTACTATTTAGTTATTTTTACGTAACAAAAAATCAGTTACACAAACAAAATCTCTTAAGAACAAGAATTCATAGTTTAAAGGCACATGATTGTACTCCAGCCACATATAAATTTTCAAATATGGTCAATTCTCGATAATTCTAACCTTTGATAATTCAAAGTATGTGCTCAGTCCCTAGAAAAACTCCTAATATTTCGAACTAAAACAATGCATTTTGGTACACTCAATATTTCAAAGTAAAATCTATGGGTGGCCAGACTACAACACACTATAATTCAAAGATATCTCATAAAACTCTCGAAAACTTGAACACTCCCAATCATGTACAGTCCTGTAATAAACAAGTTGGAGTTTACAAGTTTTGCGTTTTGCTGTCTCTGTGTGTCTCCCCTCTAATGTAGCCCCTTCCATGACCATCTGTCTGCTACTCCTTCTAAGTGCTTTCCGATTCCTCGGGCAAAAAGACACTTTTATTGTTTTCATCCCTTTAAGTGGACAATGTACCAACCGCACCTGTTGTCAGCTGTCCATATCTTTAGTTAAACACCTGGCCTTGCTACATATGCGTTGAGAAAGAATGGTCTGCAATTGTAAAGAAAAGATGCGCGTAGGATTGTGTATGAATGTATTGAGGACTTTTAATTTCTGTTAAATACTTATACTGTATATATATAATATATGCTTTTTAAAAATTCATTAAAAATAATTTTATTCATATGTACAATTGTTGTTTTATTACATAGTTTCAAATTTAAATGTATTAGAAAAAAATTTCTCTTTCTGTATTTTGGGAATTTTTTCCTACCCTCTTGATAATTCGAAGTTTTTCATTGGTCCCTCCGAATTATCGAGAGTCGACTGTATGTATATTAATATTTATCTCTTAGTAGTTACCTTAGAAAAATAATTGATTAAAAATTAATTGAAAATTGATCCTCAAACATGAAACTGAATGAGGCTTTGAAAACTATTCTTAAGGCATCAGCTGAAGCTGAGAGAGCATTTTATGTAGCAGGGTTATTCATAATAAAGCTAAGAACAAGGCTGAGTCATAAAAGCATAGATTGCTTGTGTTTTCTCAAATCACACTTTTAAAAGGGAATAATTAAAATATTTTATATTTTAAAATTTTTAGCTGAATACATAAATGAGTACAAATTTCGGAATTTATTTGTATCCTTCTTTTATGTTATTATTATTGATGTCAATTAAAGTAACATGTCTTAAAAATTTTTGAAAATGAAATATATTTCTGGGAATAGGGGGGGGGAGAGAATTACATTCCCAGAATTGTAAAAAGTGGATAAATCAAAAACCCTAGTCCTGAACTCTCACCCTTCAATCTTTCAGCAATGCTTCTTCCACTTTTGCAATCATTTTGTCCTAAACCCAAGGCTGTCCAAAACATTGTTCGCAATGGATGTCTGGGAACTTTCCGCACCATTCATGCACTTATTGTTTTCTCATACATTTTTTCCCATAGACTTCACACAATTAAAAATTAATGAGGTATGGTTCAGTATTTTTTAAGCACAAAAAACTAACAGAGCATAATTTGCTCCTGGGGAGGGGGTTAAGGGTGTGGGAGCTCCACCTCTAAAGGCTGTCAAGCTAAAAATGAGTGTCGCAGACAGCTTGTCGGGCTGAAGACTGGTAGAGAGGAAGCTAAGCTACATGCCAGTGTAACCAAATACTGCATAACAGTGTTATTCGCACCTGCAGCTCCTTGGGAATTGTTTATTAAAAACAACCCTTGTATATGATATGATTTGCTTTATATAATGTATAATTGTAAAAAAAAATTCAACTTATAAACAAAATTCTTGTTTGAGCATGAGCCATTTCCATTATTGGCTAATGAATATTATGGCATTTAGCAACAGTGTTTGGCTGAAAATAGTTAATATGTAGGAATCTGAATATTATGTCTTTTGAAATTAATAAAAATTGTTGTAAGTGAAATCTTGAGGCCATATGCATTAAGAACAATTAGATTACTGTTAAAAGGAAGGGAAATATGTAACAATATTATGATGAAGAAAATCGTTTCTGACCTTATTTTTCCAATCATTCATCTCCAAATCTTATATGATCAATGAAATAGGGTATATATGATGTATATATATATTGGGATGAAGTTTTGAACAAAATATAGTAACATGTTTCAACTGAAGTTGATATGAGAGAAAGTGTATTTTGCAGTTTGAACTGGTGGCTGAGTTGTTTGAGGAAGAGAAAACAGATTCAAAGCTGAAACCTGTGGCCAAAATACGATCAGCTGCACCTCCTGTAAAATCTGGCCAAAAACAGCACAAGAAGACAGTTGGATCACAGGTAACTCTTTCTCTTTTTGAAATATGAGGGAAAATGTTTGTCCTTGAACTAATTGGTTTGAGATATATCTCATAGGAAATGCAGGCTAAAAAGTAAACAAGTAAAAAAAAATTTTTAATTTTATTTTTAATATAAAATGTTATTAAAACAGATAAATACTAAAAGAATATTGATATAAAATTATAGATTTAAGAGTGTTCTCTCTAATTAAATTAGTCTTAATATAAATCTTGTGTATGTCTCTTAATCATAATCTAATTATAAATGATTTTTTTTTATTTTCCATTACATTTTTTTAAAGGACATTGAGTAAAATAACCCTAATATCCGGAAGTGCCATTGAATTAGGGATACCTGCCTGGTAATGAGTTGGACCTCCTCTGGCCTTGATAATGGCTGCCACATGATGAATCATAGATTCAACAAGTTTCTGGAAATGCTCCACGAAAATGACTTGCCAAATATTGGCTAAAACTGTCCATAATTCAGTAAGGTTCGTTGGTGCTCTGTGATGGCCTTTCAAACCTTGTTCCAAAACATGTCAAAGATGCTCAATAGGATTAAAGTCTGGGCTTCTAGGAGGACAATTTATGACAGAAAAGTCAGAGGAATGCTCATCCAACCAGCCAGTAGCCTACCGGGACTTGTGAGAGGTACAGTTGCCTTGCTGGAAAACTCCATTACCATGCAGATAACAGACCAGCATAAATGGATGGAGATGATCACCCAGCAACTCTACCAAATTGCATTGAGGGAGTTTGGTACACACACCAAAAATCCCAAACAGTACCACAACAATGACGACCATTGAGCAATGGTATCTCATAGGTCGATGGCTCCCTAAACCCATATGGTGAAGCAAGCATTGCACAGTTCATTTACTGACTGTACGACTGGCACTGTTATTCAACTGGGTGGTAATTTGAGCTAATGTTTGGTTTTGCTGACTATGTCCAATACCACTGAGCCGTCTCTCACCAGGCACTGTCAAGGTTAATTGTCCTTTGCAGTTTGCCCGATCCCTAGTTTTTTGTCTACCATCCATATATTTTCTTGGTATACTCTTGACACTATCGACCTTTAAAATCCCAGCTGTCTGATAATTTTGGAAATTGAATGGCCAATGCATCTCGCACCTATGATTTGTCCACAATCGTGGGCATTTAAATCAGGCAGTTTACCCATACTGGCAATTCCAACAACTAATTCAGAAAAACCACAGTACATGCTATATATACAGTTGTTAACCAAAAAGGTAAATTATCTCATCCCCTTTTAGGTACTAATCGCTGAACTGAGCAGTGGTCATGCATTTTCTTTGACATTTGATCTCGTGATCGGAAATCGTTGGGGAGCCAGTGACTCCCAGTACGGTGGATATTTAAACGAGGTGTTTTAACTTTGATCTCTCTCTCTTACTTTTGCTAGCGGGCTTAAATCAATGTGGATATGTATTGTCTGCTCAGTAGCATCTGCTTAAGTCGAAGTTGTATTTATGAATTATGAATTGGATTGTGGAATTGTTCCTGGGCAATATAGAAAAAAAGATTTTCTGAAGGCATATATATAGTCATCATTCAGGTTTACTTAATTTGCTGTACAACTCTGCTGCCATGTAGTTGTGGCAAACAGCAGTTACCACAGCACCCTCACTTGAGCATAAATGATGCTCAGCGCTACACAATTTGCATAGCCCTTGCTATCCCTAATTCAAAGACACTTCAGTGTATATGACAAATGTAAAAGAATAAAAGTGTTCCATACAATATTTCTCCATTCTCCTTTGTTCTCAAACATATGAACTGGTCTTAAAGTGCTATATCTTAAAAAACAATCTAGTAAATACTATTCTTTGTTATGCATTCACAAATTGTTCTGCAAATTATTTTGAAATAATGACAGTGAAAACATCAATTAAAATGTATAAATTTGTATCGAAAAGTTACTGATGTAGCAATTAAAGGTAAAAATTGAAAAATATATTATGCAATTTAAAAAATTTAATTAATAATACCTGATTTATTTTTATTTGACATGTCGATAACAATCCAAAACATGTAATTTTGAATACACAATGATGTATGAAATTTTATACTTGCCTTGTAATGCTGTTTCATTTGTATATTAAAAACTTTCAGAACTTCTGAAATTTTCACTCTATAATATCACTTTTAATTAAAATTATTATTTTTCCAGATTTGAAATTATATTTTATGAATTATATGTTATAATCTTCAAACTAAAAATGCATGATTAACTCACTTAAAAAACCAAAACAAATGTCTTTTAGTAACACCAAAACTGTGTTACTACAGCTTATTAATTCTGTTTACAGTTCCGTGAGAGTCTGTGTCTCTTGATGTCAACCTTAAATGCAACGACCCCCCATTATGTGCGGTGCATCAAACCAAATGACCAAAAAGTTGCCTTTCATTTTGAACCCCACCGAGCAGTGCAACAACTTAGGGCATGTGGAGTTCTCGAAACCATCCGCATTAGTGCTGCAGGATACCCCTCTAGGTATGCATCTTTCTTCAGTTTTTTCTTATTTGCGATCTCAGTTCAACATTACTAGATTAAGATTTTTTTTTTTGAAAAAAAGAATTTATTTATATAGAATCTTAATGAAATGGGGGGGGGGAATTTATGAACAACAGTTTATTTGCTTTTCATCAGTAACAAATTCTATGTTTAAATTACTGTGGAAAGATGTAAGATGTACACTGTCATAAACATTCAGAATAATGCATTATTAGCATTGTGTTCCTTAATATAGCTAGATTGTTGTATATCTCCTTATGAGGATTCATTCAATGACTACCATCTTGAACAGCAAATAGCTAATATTGCTTAGGAATTTTTTACTTTTCAATTCTTGCATGCATGTATTATATTAAAAGAAACATATATTGCTTTTGATATGAAGCGCATATAAAAGTCGCTTTAATGCTCAGAATTGACAGATCTATAATTTTTTTAAATTACATACGGTTCTTAAATACCAGATAAACAGATGTATCATAAAGGGACCTTTCTGTTTATAATGCTGAGCGAAATCATATAGAATATACAATGGATAGAAGTATTTGAATGCGATGGAAAAGTAATCGGTCTGTACTGTTTGAAGAAATCTTTATTTATGTTTTACTACACAGTTACACAAAATACATCTGGCGGCTCTTACGGAGAAAAATAAGAAGGCTTAAAAAAAGGTTACAACATGCCGCCAACCTTGAAATATTATTTCAATATACATGAACAATATAAAGTTATTTTACATCAATACATGAATTAAAATTTAATATTTAAGTAAACATTCGCAACAATGAAGTATATATGCATATTAAAATGAGCTACAAATAATAAAATTATAGATTTAAATTTTGGTAACAGACTTAATTTTGTTATATTTCTTTTAAATATGCCATCTGATGTTTTGACAGTAACAACCCTGACTATATTATCTAAACCAGGATGTAATTGAACAATTCTACCCATTTTCCATTTAGTAGGGGGTAAATTGTCCTCTTTTATAAGGCACAAGTCATTCAATTGAAAATTTTTTGTTGGCAGAAGCCATTTTGGCCTTTGTTGCAATCGAGATAAATACTCTTTGTGCCAACGTTTCCAAAACTGTTGAACTAGTTTTTGAATTTGTTGCCATCTAGTAAGATAAGAATGACTTGAGTCAATGTAATTAGGTTCAGGAATACTTGTCAAAGGCCTTCCAATAATGAAATGACCAGGCATTAAGGCTGATAGGTCGTTAGGGTCATTAGATATGGGCGTTAATGGTCTGGAATTAAGATAAGCCTCTATTTGAGTTAGAAAGGTTTCAAACTCTTCATATGTTAATTTAGTTTCTCCAACATCGTGTTTTAAGTGATATTTAGTTGACTTTATTCCAGCTTCCCAGAGACCACCCATGTGTGGTGCACCTGGAACATTTAGATGCCATTTAATAACATTATCAGTTAAAAATTTACTAACATTTTGATTATAATATTCTGATTTTGCAAGCTTCTCAAATTCCATGAGTTTGCGTTTTGCTCCAACAAAGTTGGAACCGCAATCACTGTATATGTCACTGCTTTTTCCTCTGCGGGAAATAAACCTCTTCAGAGCTGCAATAAATGCATCTGCTGAAAGATCAGTCACCAGTTCTAGATGAAACAAACAAACAGAGCTATGTATGCTTTAAAGGACTTGGAACCTCTACCTTTAATGGTTTTAATTTGAAAAGGACCAGCATAATCTACTCCACAGTGCATAAAAGCAGGAGCAGGAGAAATGCGAGAAGATGGCAAATCGCTCGTCATTTGATTAGTGATGGAAGCTTTTACTTTGCAACATTTTACACATTTTCTTATTAAGTGTCTGATGACATCTCTAGCACCTATTATCCAATATTGTTCTTGAATACAAGATTGCACAAGTTGTGTACCAGCATGCAAGAGAATTTCATGATAATGTCTAATAATGAGATCTGCAGGATTTGCACTTCCACTGATATGATGCCACTGAGTAGCAGAAGACAACGTCTGGATTTTCGCCACTCTGTTGGCTACGAACGTTTTCCATCGGCTGGCATGGGATCCTATCCAAAAAAGGACTATAGTGGAATCCGTATAAAATTGGGCTTGTGATATAGGGTAATTCAGATCTTTACAAGTAAAGTCCATCAGTGTAACTAACAAAAGAGCTCTGCATAATTCTAGTCGAGGAAGTGAGACAGTTTTCAGTGAGGCAACTCTTGTCTTGGCTATTATTAGTTGAACGTTGATTTTTCCTGTATCTGATACAGAGCAACAGTAAATTGCAGCTGCATAAGCCTTTTCAGAAGCATCACTGAAGCCAAATAGATGAAACAGGTTGTCTGAATCAACTAACAAGAATCGTGGAATTTTGATGTCTTTGACAAATTGTACATCATTAGCAAGTTGTTCCCATTCAAGTTTAGTGTCTGTAGGTACCCTTTCGTCCCTCTTCAATTGTTGTTTCCACAGTCTTTGCATGATTGTTTTATACTGAATTGTGATGGGTGACAACCATCCAAGTGGATCGAATGTCTTAGCAATTGTAGAAAGTAATGTCCTTTTGGTTAAGGTGCCTTCAAAAGATAAAGGAGTGATTTTGAAGTAGAATACATCTGAAGCTGGATGCCACAGGATACCTAAGGTTTTTACTGTATCATCATTGTCTATATTCAAAGAAGTATTAGATAAATGCATATCTGAATCGATTGAATTTAAGAGTTCGCTGCAATTAGAAGCCCATTTTCTCATTACAAGTCCGGCACTGGACACCATTTGAGTCAACTGGTTTTGTAGTTCCAGAGCTTCAGAGAGTGAATTGGCTCCGGACATCAAATCATCAACGTAGAAGTCCTTAAGAGCTGCTTTAGAAGCAAGAGGAAAATTATTTGATTCGTTTAATGCCAACTGCTGTAAGCATTTTATTGCAAGGTACGGCGCTGATGCAGTGCCATAAGCAATCCTTGTCAACCTAAAGTCTTGTATTGGCTCAAAAAGTGAATTATGCCACACGATTCTCTGGAAATCTGAATCGTGTAGAGTTATTTGTCTATACATTTTTTCTATGTCCGCAGTTATGGCTATTTTGTGCATCCTGAAGCGTAGGAGTAATGTTGTTAAGTCAGTCTGTAGCTGTGGACCAACCATTAGTTTATCGTTAAGAGAAATACCACTTGAGGACTTTGCAGATCTGTCAAATACCACGCAAAATTTGTCACCGTTTTTATTGGGTACTGGGTGATGCGGGAGATAAAAACTGGAACTGGCTGGAATGTCGATCTCGTTTTCTGGGATTAATTCCATGTGACCAAGTTTCAAGTAGTCATCCATGAATTTATGGTATTGATCAGAAAGAGATTGGTTTTTACTGAACCGGTGTTCGATTTGCTGTAGACGATGCACGGCAATGTCTCTAGATGAACCAAGTTCATCACTAGAATCTCGGAATGGAAACTTGACTGCGAATCTACCTGTTGAGTCACGAGTATAAGTTCCTTTAAAATGATTTTCTTCATTTGTAAAGGGTTTTGTTTCAGAGAGTTCCTCTAATTGCCAAAATTTGTCAAGTTGAAACTCTACTGCGTTGTAACTTGCATGATTTGTTATGATTCTTTGGCAAGAAAGTTTTGTTTTTCCAAGAACAACCCAACCGAAAATGGTTTCCATTGCAGTTAAAGAATGTCCTGGATCATTTAAATGCGTGTTGAGCATTATTTCTCCAAACACGTCTGCACCTAGCAGAATGTCTATTGAGCTTGGCTGAAGACAGTTGATATCCGCTAATTGTAAATTTTTGAATGTATTCAAAGCAGATGCATCGACTTGAAATTGAGGAAGGTCACAGGTGATTTTGGGTAAAATTAATGCATCTACAGTAATACTTGTATTTTTGTAAAACAGTGATGTTATTTCTAACTGAACTAAGCCTGAAACCCTTCCCACGTTTCGCGAACTTGAACCGTCTACATTTATGTTTACGCTAGTGCGCTTAAGTTGTAATAAATTTACACAACTCTCTCTAACAAATGAGCCTTGACTGGCTGAATCAATGAGTATTCTGCATTTTTGAAAAGCGCCATTAATGTCTTTAACATAAACGATTGCAGTAGGCAATAAAACAGCCTGAGCGGCAGGTGTGGTTGCATTATTGCTACTTATTGTGGAATCTTCAGTGTGTATATCTGATACCGTGTTGGCAATAAAAGTTTTGTTATTATTTGGATTTTTTGAGCATAATATTGAATTATGTAATTTGGAACAAAATTTACAAACACCTGCACGGCATTTAGAAATGTGATGCGTTTTATTTTCTTTAAGACAGTTAAAACATAATTTGTATTTTTTAACAAGATCCCATTTTTCTTTAATCGGAAGTTCTAAGAAACTATCGCATACAAATCCAAAATGTGAACCGCTATTGCAATGTACGCAAACATTCGAGACTATTTGTGAAGAGTAGGGAAATTTCTTATTTGTTTTGGTCATTTTACTTCCCCCCGCTTCAAAGGGAACAGATGTTTTTTCTTTCTGGCACTTGGCTAAAGAAGCGATTGCAGTCGCCCTGCCTAAGACGAAAGATTTAAACTGGGCGAAGGAGGGATTTTTTTTGTTTGTTTGTTCGAGAGTCCAAACGCGTAGTGTTTCAGGGTCGAGTTTTCCCCTTAGCAAGAAAATTATAAGGGTGTCCCAATGCTCCACGGGTTACTTTAGGATTTGTAGTGTGTCAATGCATTGTTGGGTAGTGTCAATTATTTTTCGCAATCCCGACGCAGATTCTTGTTTTAAAACAGGCTGCGAAACTAATTTATTTAATGCTGCATTTTTATAATTTCTGCTTCATTCTCATAGCGTTCGGTTAATGCATTCCACACCTTTTGATAATTATAATTTGTTATCTGAATAGATTGTAATAAAGTGGCTGCTTCGCCTTTTACAGAAAGTTTAAGATATTGCAGTTTTTGACTATCGCTTAAAGTATTATTATTTCCTACACTCGCAAGAAATAAATCGCGAAACGAGATCCATTCCATATAGTTTGAAGTGAATACTGGCAATTCTATGCGAGGAAGTTTTAAATTGTTTACATTAGTGTTAGCAATATTTTGGCATGCATTAGTATTATTATCATTCCTAACAAGTTTTTTCATTTCCTCTTTTAAAATAATTTTTAGAGTATCTAATTTAGAAAATAAATCATGCATTTCTATTTGATAACCGTTAAAATCTTCATCTGTACAAGTACTTAGAAGATTATCATTTAAATTATTTACTTCAGTATCTATTAAATTAACATCTTTTTCATAAACTTCAATAATGGATTCAGAATTTGCTTGATTTTGTAAATCATCAATTTTGGAAACTAAACGAGTTAGCTTACCTTTTACGATTTTCTTTAGCTTAAGAATGGCGTCCATGTTGTTTTGTGACCTTCCCAAAATCGAAGTTCAATGCTTGCGATGATTATTGAACGAATTTGTTTTGATGCTGGATTATTTCGACAAATGTCGCAGACCGTTACACTTCATCAATTAAATGTTTTGACTTGAATGCTGGTGCTCGTCGAACCACTATGAATGCAATGGAAAAGTAATCGGTCTGTACTGTATGAAGAAATCTTTATTTATATGTTTTACTACATAGTTACACAAAATACATCTGGCGGCTCTTGCGCGCCCTCTTATGGAGAAAAATAAGAAGGCTTAAAAAAAGGTTACAACAGTATTAAATCTGTTATTAATTAAAAACATACTTAAAGAAACATTTGAAAGTGTATTTAGTTCATGGTCAGTTCATTGAACCAGTCATTTCTAGATTTAATCATCAATTACTTATTCAAAGCCAATTAGTAGCATAATCATTAAGTATAAAAATTATACTTACTAAAGTTATTTTAAACTAAAATTATAGAGATAATAATAATATTTTTGTAATTTTCTACACTGTAATAATATATATTAGTAAAAAAATTGTTTTGTATGTATATTTTTATAAGCTGCAATATTATCATTTATGATTTTAGAAAGGGTGTGTTTAACTATAGAGAAATTTTATAAGGAATTATGATTATTTATATTTACTGTACTATGACTATTTATGTATAACTGCTTAACCTATTCAATTTAGGATTTTTTTTTCAGATATCTATAAATGAAATAACGTATTTTTGTTCTAAGCAGTATTTTATGAGATTATTATAGTTTGATTTTTTTCTGGAAGATATTGTTCAACATTGTTTTCGAAACTTGATAAATGTATATTACTTCCTTATGGGGTATTTTAATAATCTACATCAGCGGGACCTGTGGCCCACCAGACCTTTCTGGGTGGCCTAGCCATGGCCAATTGCACTAACGAATACAATTATTTAAGAACAAGAAATTATGTCAATCAAGCAAACAAATTTGTAAATTTTGCTATCGATCTTGGGCTGGTATGAATAGCAAGATAACTTTTTTTCTTTTTGTAATTGTAACAGTTAATGATAACAAATAACAGTGAAGTTGCAAACATTTTGTGGGTGAAATTATGGTGAAGTAGGAATTATTTTATGGGTGAACCTTAGGTCATCCTAACGAAAATTATCAAAATAATATATATGTTGTTTCAAGACGATTGGGATCTTACTATTTCATTGAAAAAAATCAAAAGATGGATTAACATCTTGTTTCTTTTGTTATGAAAAAGTTTTATTAAAAAATATATGTTTGCTCGTCACTATACCAGTCAGCACAGATCTTTCACAATGGCCCTTTTCCTTAAGGATCTCTTACAAGACGAGGTTAATTAGCTTTTTAAAAAAATCTTTGCAACAGCAACAAAACATTTTGTTCTGATTATGTCACAATATGCAGATGTTACAAAAGCATCCTATAAAAGCTTTTACATTATATACATTGACTAGCTGACCCGGTCGCATGTTGCTGTGATTTTGTTTTAATATGTTGATTAAATATTATTCTAAGCCATTCAATGCAGTCAAATCAATCTACGTTTACAATTTGGGAGAGTTGAAGTTGATCAAAAGAAAAAATATTGTTTTTAATTTTGCATTTTATTCATCTCCTATTAGAGTATAGTATAATACACGAAATACGTACGAAGTTGTTAAGTAACAATATATATGAAAATTTAATTTTATAAATGAGGTTACTAACATTGATTTTTATCAATTTGTAACATTATTCTTATTTTAATGTATAACAATAAGTAAACTTAATATAACTAATTGCTAATCAGTGCACAATATTTTTTGGTAACTTGTCTTTTGCTAACTCAAATAGATTCAACGGCATGTAACATCTAATTGCTCATTCGAGAAACATGGATTTTCTTAGTCCAAGCATCAAATGAATATTGTTTGGATTTCAGATTCGTTTACGGTCATCGTGAAAGCCAAACGAATGGGAAATTGAAGCCTTTTGAGTGGTATTGGAGATTCTGACGGTATCAGTGAAATACGTGGCAACAGAACCGATTTCTTGTTTAAACTTTAGAGTCAAAATGTTTGCTTCAAGAAGCTCTTGGTAATTCTTTTGATGTTCAAACGTGCACTGTTACATAATCTAGGTGGATTTAAGTTACACAGAGAATAACCAGGGAATCAATCTTCAACCGAAGATTGTGTGGTGACTTTCCTGATACATCTAGAGAATTCAAAAACTCGGTTTGAAAATTTATGGTTTCAGATTGGAAATCGATTTTGTTTTCATCAATAGTGTCGATTGATTTAAAAGGCATTGGATCACCTGGCAACAACACTTTATCTGGAAGTTTATTTCATCACAATAGCAACATTTTTTCTGATTAAGTAACAGGATTACAGAGGATATAGTTGTCTAGACAATTATACAGTATTTCCAGAAAGACACTCTCAATCAGTTCCTTTTTTTCTGAAGAACAGTACAGAAGTTGTCTGGCTATTTCAGGCATTATGTATTAGGAAGAAGTTCTACTTCACCATTTCCAATATTCAGAAGTTGGTTAGAAAATATTTGCTCCGATTGATCAAATTGCAATAGGTACTCGGTTGTTTATGGTTGATCAAAGTGTTTCGATGTCTCCCCATAAAAACGATTGTTTTAAACATGCGTTAATCTCATGAGCAAAAGTAGTGTGAGGAATGTCTAAGAAATCACCAGACAGTAGAAGGACAGCACCAATGAATATTTTTTTAATTGCCGCTTAAATCTTGCAAAGTTCTACGAAATGCCTCAAGTGAATTTTTATGGGCAATGGTACACTCATCTCTGATTATGATTTCATTCCTTTGCAATACCATAGCCAATCTACTTTTTTTTTTAATGGTACACATTGTGACTGATTTCTTATGAATGTCTAATGGCTGCTGGAATGCGGAAGGTGCAGTTTGTCCACCATCTAACAAAGTGACAACAATGCCTGAAAATGCAATGGCCAATGCAATTTCATATTGAAATAGTATTTTCGCAAGGCTGAACCTGCAAGTTTAGTTACTATAGTAAATTAAAATCCTGACGTGGGACTCGAATGCCACCTACACGCTTATAAAAGAACCCAACAGGGACAAATTTTTGGCATTTTTAAAATTGCGGTCTGATTTTTCATATCAAAATTGGACAAAAAATAATTCCTGTATTGGAAAGATTGTTTATTTCACCATGATTTTACAAATAATGATATTTTCTGTTTTTATGACAGAATTAGTCAGTCAATTTTTTTGTTTTTTTATGAAAAAAACTTTTTAATTGTTCTTGTAGGGATCTCTTATATTTTTAATGAATCAACATTCTGTACTAAAAGTTTTCATACTTTGCTCTTTTAGAACCAATTATTTAAAAAATTAAATACCAAAAACCTTTTTTTTTTGCGACTTTTCAAAAAATATTTAAAACTAATTAAACATTTAATAACTTTGCCTATTATAAAAATAATCATTCAAAACCTTTTGTCCCAATGTCAAGCATTATTATTCATGTACTATCCAAAGATTAAAAAAGTTGTTTAAAAACTACAGATTTTATAAAGTTTTATAAAATCTGTAGATAAGTTTTTTGTGTTCTTCATCTAATACCCATTTCACAAAAATTCATTAACATAAGGGGGTTTTTTCCCACCCTTTTGCTTAGAAATTATTGTTGTTTGTTACCAATGTGGGAAATTTGGAAAGTATAACTTAAAAATCAAACCCTCAAATAAGAAATTAAACTTTTAAAAGAAATTTTCAAACTACATTTATGCAAAGCAAATGGCATCGAAAACCAGTTTTTGAGCCAAAGGATGTTTCATGCCTTAGCTATTTTGACTTTTGAGCTGAAACGGAATATAGTAAAATTCCTTTAAAATAGTTATAGAAATTTGTAATTTTGAAAATTTTCATTTTTCTGTCTTTTTTCATACATTATATTATTATTTATTTTTTTTTAAATGCATTTTTGTTTCTGGGAGCTTTAAAAAGTGCAATGAAAAAAAATCACTAAAATTGTTCAATTCCAGTAATAATTGTGGTGAACCTACTACAGATTCAAGATTTTGAGTGCTTATGGCACATGCACGGAAAGACAAAATCCACAAATTCCCCAACCCCACCCCATTTCCATGGCAATATATTATGCCTTCAAAAATGTCCACGTAATGCCAGGCTAAATGGAGAGAAAGGAAACCTGTCCAACAAGGAGAAGAATTGAACAAATTTTGAAAAAAGGAATTTTAATGATATAATTATGCAAATCACTCACATTGCACGTGCTCACATGCACACAAAGAAGTGCTGGTATCTGAGGGAAAGAGGAAATTTTCCTATAGATGCATTCCATGTTATACACTCAGTCAAAGCCCTTGCAGTGCCAGGCTAAACAGAGGAGGAAAGAAACTTGTACAATGGGGCAATGAAATCAAGGAAATTTTACTGGCATATCAATATAGGAATCACACCCATTCCTGGAAGTGCTGATATTGAAAGGGAAAAATTTATAAACTCGAGAAAGCTCGTGCAGCACTGGGCCATGCAGCTAGTATTGAAGTAAAACTCATCTCTTTTCTCTTAGTACTTCTTAAATTATCTTTTAACTGTATTTGAGTATCTTGAAAATTAGTGTAATCAATGTTATTGTTTATGTGAATCAGATTAAGGTAGTCTTAATAAATATATTATTAATATGAAATATATATACTTTTCTTTCCATAAAAAGACAGTATTTCCTATGTGTTTAAAAATATAAAATAAAACAGCATTGGTTATGTAACTATTTTCAAAAAAGTATAAATGTGGATTGGTGTGTTACTAGTTGGTCCACCCTGTTGATAGTTACTACTGTCATAATATGGATAATTTTCTTGTGCGACTAGAGCTTAATGATAGAATTAAAGGTATTATAATTAACACATGAAAGGATATTATTTTTTAAAATTGTAAAAGCATTTTAATCATATATGACAATAGAATTCACACATCATCAAATTTTAATTTGTACTTAGAATAAATTATTTTAACTCACATGCAATCTTACTATTTTTACCGTAATTTCGCACATATAGTCCGCACCATCGTATAGTCCGCAGACACGATTTTATATAAAAAATTTTCAAAAATCGTCAGATAGTCCGCGGACTATACGTCCGAAATTACGTTATTTTAATACGGCAATATTAATGTATGTTAGAAACAAAGAACTAAGTATAAATAAAAAAAGTACTTCCTTACTAATACACCTTCAGAAATAAAACGCTAAATACAAATAAAAAACAGTGCTTACTAATAAATCATATATTAATTAATCACACATTCTACTACATTAACGAAAACCTTCAAAGTCCGATTCATCGGTATCAGAATTAAACAGTTCTAATATATTTTCTGGAAGAGTGTCGAAAAGTTCATTTTCAGCATCACTATCTTCACTGTCAGTGATTTCCTCGCTTTTTTTGTTTGATCATCGGCAGTTCACGACAGCATGATTTTTAAACACGTCGGCGTATTATCTGCACTGGTGGATAGTCCGCAGCTTCAAAAATTCGCATTTTAAACACAGATAGTCCGCGGACTATACACGCGAAATTACGGTAATTATGGCATTGGGATCAAGTTTATTTACTGCAGCCTATATGATTTCCTGAAGTATTTTTGCAGATTTCTTAATGTTTTATTTATAAATGAAGGCAATCTACTAATTTAAAAATAATGAACTAATCTGTACAATTTAGGATTTTTTTAATACAATTAAATATAAATATATGATTTATTTACATAGAAATAATTTTTTCCCTTTATTTACTCTTTGGTTGTATCTAGGTGGACCTACCAAGATTTCCTCAATCGATATAGAGTCCTAACCTCTTCAAAAGACATTAGGCGAGGTGACTTGAAATCTACTTGCCAAAAAATATTAGAGAATCTAGTCCAGGTGAGAGGTTCAAGGTTTGATTCTCAATGTTGCAGATATTCAAGATTTTTAAAAATGTTTATTGCTGAGCAGTTTTTATTTAATTTGGATTGATATTTTTAATACTGTCATTATTGAGAGTGGTGATTTTTTTTCTTAAAAGTAAATCTATTTATATATTTCTTAAAATCTTAAAGTACTTAAAAATAAACAATTTTGCTAAAAATTTTTGGATAAAAAAGTTTTTTTCATTTTTCTTCTTTTTAGTTATACTTTATGTATAATTTTTAAAATTTCTGTAAAGGGTTTTTCTTTAAACTCTTTTCACAGTTTAATTTTTCAGAAATGTTAAAGTTTGTCTAATCTCTTTGTGTTCAAATATTTTTACTGTTTATTTTTATCTAAAATTTAATTATACATTATTTTATTCAGTCTTGTTCCCTGTTTTTCTGTTGGATTTTTAAGCACTTTGTTTATAAAACTGTTTTTTTAGTTTACTTTGCTTTAATTATTTCAGAAGGGAAATTCTTATTTATACAAATAAATAAAAGAAATATTTCTTTCCAAAACACATTTCTGCTTAGGGATATTTTTTTCATTATTATATTCTGCTACTTTGTCACACACTGTGTTTATAATTCATTTAACCAATTATTTAATCCATAGTTTCCATTTTTTATTTTTTTTAAAAAACGATTTATTGTTTTGGGTAAATAATTTGAAAAATTGTTTAAATTTCATTATTTTGTTTTCTAACACTTTTCAACGTTTTCTTCTCTTTTTCATCGTGCATAGCAACACTCCTTTTTGGGAAAATCTAAGGTTTATATAAAACAGGTTTTTATTAATTGGCTTAGAAAACTCTTATTTGAAAGAATTAGTATTTTATGGTCTTTTTATACCTTATTATTTCAAATGTAGCTATGGGTTTTTTTTAATTATATATTTTGTGAAATCAAAACTAATTGTGTTACCTACTGTATCATCGGTGAGCTGAAGGTCAAGGTCACTGATTTGTGGCTGGCATGTCATGAGTTCGAGCCTAGTGTCGCTGAAGACCCTCCATGCAAAGGAAGCCACTGTACATTAGATCAGTTGAAACTCAAATGTCCTTCCATTAGTGTGGTATGGAAGTTAAAAGAGGGAGGTGCCAGCACAGGTGTTGTCTTCACTAGACCATGGTTCAAAATTGCAAGATCTGTCGCGCCAATAACCCTCATTCAACTTTGTAGTGCAACATTAAATTGTAGGGGTTTCAAAAAGTAAGGTAACTGGCCCATTCAGAGTAAATGTTTACACAGGAAATAATAAAATTTCTACAATTTAGGAATGCACAGGTACATATTACTTCTCTACATAGTCATCATACTTTTCAAGGCATTTGTTCCATCAGTACACCAAACCATCAAAACCAGCATCATAGAAATCAGTGTCAAGGTTGTGTAATCACACTAAGATGGTTTGCTGAACCTCACCACCAGTTCTCCAGTGCTGACATTTTTTTTTTTTTTTGAAGGTTCAAAGAGTTGGAAATAGCTTGGTGAGAGGTTGGGAATGTAATGAGTGTGGTCTAATACCTCCCATCAAAACTACTCTGTCTTCATCTCGCACATTTGTTCTGCCTTTGTCAAATCCCATGCATCCAAACCACACCAGGCTTCATTACATAACACTTGTTCAGTACTTTTCTACCAATTGCCAATGAATTTCTACTGGAGAATTTTTCTTTAAACACTAAAACCATCATACTTTTTATTTCAGTCGTGCATCATGTTTCTGCCAATGCAGCCCACTTCTGAGATTTAGTCATGTTATTGAAGAACTAGCTCCACTTACTGGCACCAGTTGAATGCTGTATTTGCCTTCATAATCTTTGGGGGGATTTTTATTTGTATGGGTAATTCGCACACCAGTCAGAGCGCTTGTTTCCTTACTTTTTGAAACACCTAAATATTTCTCTCAGTCACTCATTCATGGCCCTGCCATAAAAAAAGTATGTATTGCTCACCCACTGCATTAACTGCCCCTGGCAAATATGCATCTCTCTGAAATATGATCCTTTTTCTTTGCACTGCTATCAGTAAAACTGTTCTGAAGGCTTTGGAATGCAATAAAATGACTGTGACCGTGTTTGCAATGGATCTACTTATTGAAGGGGAAAATTTGCTACTTTATGCCTTCTCTTTTTCTCCCAATACACTACATACATGCGCCTATGTGTTTAAGAGTGGTACTGAAAGTGAATATTGTAACTTTTAATCATCAGTTAACAGGTTAATATCCTGAGAATTTACATGATAGATTTAATGTTATATTCTTTTAATATATATATATTTAATGTTTTATGATTAAATTAAAAATTATTACACTGCTAGCAACACCAAGAAAGACCAGAGATATCACAGCAAAATTTATTTGGTAGATAACATATTGTACGAAGATCAAACGATTCTGGCCCAGTCATTGTGCAAGCATGGACCACTCGTTTTCTATTGGTGATTGATTGTGAGAACAAGGATGCAATTCAATTTGATGGATAAAGAACTCTTGAACCATGCATGTCACATGTGTTTGTGCATTATCCTGTTGGAATATGGTTGATGGCAAGTGTTGAATGTATGGGAAGACCACAGGCTCTGACACCTCGGGAGATTTAGCGCTGGCTGTTACTAGAGGGATGCGTGCGGCAGTGCAATATCACCTCAAACCATGATACTGGGTGCAGGACCTGTGTGGCAGTGCATTACACAACAGTTCAGCAGTCTCACCACAGTGTCTCCAAACTGGAATCCAACCATTGTGATGCTGCAGGCAAGAAGCGAGATTCGTCAGTAAACACAAAGTTGTTCCATTCTGTTGTCCATGCCTGCCGTTCATCGCACCATTAGTGGTGCAAACACGTGTGGTTTCCAGTCAAGGGTAAACAATGTAATGGACATCTTGTGGAAGATTGTCCGTAACTGACAAATGGCACGTCAGTTACAGTTAGTTTTTTTATTTTTTGTGGGATATGGAGCAACAAAGGTTATTATCCCCTAAAAGACTAAATTTTCAAATTAGTAGATATCAAAATATTTCATTTTCTGAACAAAAATCTAAATGTAGATCTATTTGACATAGCTTTCTCCAATAATTCTTTTAAAGTCATGTTGGAATGTGGATCAGTTTTGAGGAAATACTTTAGATGATTTCGAGGATGAGTATATTTATTGCAGTTTAACAAGATATGGTCCAAGTCATTTAAGCAATTAATGGCATCTGTCATTACTTTAATCCACTTTAAAAGTTGCGTTTAAAGGTTCAGCATTCATGAGACAAAAAAAAAGGATTTTAAAGATTTTTATATAAACAGTCAACTTCTAAGAAACTAATAAGAAGAAATAGGTACAATATATACAACAAAAACAAAATTAAACATCATGTGTAATGTGTGAAGTACACAACTAATCAGTAACACGATGACGCCTTTTTCAAATACATCTTAAGATAACGTCATGTATTTGTAATCCATCTGTCATGTAAATTTGTATATTCATCTGTCATGAACATGCAAATAAAAAGTTATCATGTGACATGTTTATGTAAATTACAGAAGGGATATGAGCTTTAAATAAATAAGGCTTGGTACATTTCTGTTAGCCGAGCGCAAGTGAAAAATTGCCAAATAATGTAGAATTTGGCCAAATTTTTTACACCCATAAGGGGAATGTTCCTTTGGTGTCATGTGTTCTATTCCCTGGATTCATTCAAAAGAATGCATATTATCCTTTTTATCTTCCATCTTAATTTTTGTTTAAAAATATGATGAAAATTCCTCACTGAATTTATTTGTAAACAAAGAGTAAACGATCCATTTGAGAAAATTCTCGAGGACATCACTGTATTCTGAAAAAACCAATAGTTATAAGCATTCTTTTTGGTTAACTTTCTTGTTTACAATTCATTAACATTTATTTATATTTGAACTTGTTTTGCTTACTCTTAATTAATATTTGCTTATAGTTGGACGTTTTTGACTTTTATTCCATTCACTGTTTTGTAATTCACTTTGTTTGGTTCACAATTGGCAACATTTGTGCTCGGTTAACATGAAAAGTACCAAAGGCTTTACCATCAATGGCCTCCCTCTCATGTCCATATATAAGTATGTTACTTGCATTTAACATTAACTTTTTAATCTTAATACTTATTAATACATTACACGGCATAGTATTACATACTTAAATATTACTTCTACAAATATTTGTTTGAGAAATTTATATAATCCATCTGTTGATAAATGGTTTAGTAAAAACCATCTGCATGATTGTTTTTTCTACTAATATGATTTAATACAAATAATTTTTCATATACTAGATTTCTTAAAGAATGATATTTTATGTATATGCTTTGTTCTAATATTTTCAATAGGGGAATTAGGAAAGTCAATTTGAACTCTATTATCACCTAGTAATTCACTTTTACTTAAATTAATGGAAAATATTTTAAAATTGTTACATTCTTACAAAATACAAATAACTCGTATTAATTCTTTGGAAGCTTCAGTCAAAGTTACATATTCTGCCCCCGTAGTTGATACACTTTTCTGTTTGAATGTGCTCCAGAATATTGATACAGAATCAATAAGTAAATTGATCCCATCCATTGAAATTCTGTCATCCCTATTGTCAGCAAAATTCGAATCACTTTAACATTTGACATTCTTATTGTTAGATAAATTTAATTTAAAATGCTTTGTGTTTTCAATATACCCTAAAAACAAGTAAACAACTAGCTTTAGGCTTCACTCACAATGATGTCTTTAAATAACTTTCAAAGTCATATTCATTATCATTAGGAAGGAAATAAAATTATATAATTTTTTATTACTTGATTGGTACCATTAAAATTTAAATATTCTAAAAGTTAGCATAGTTTTAAAAACTGAAAACACACTTTATTCTAATAATTAACAGCAAAAATTCAATAACTTAAACTATTAATATTTTGAAAAGTTAAAAGTAGCTACGTTTAATAAATAATTCCTCTTTAAAAGAGCTCAAAACTGAATATTATTCTAGGATGCTACAGTATACTACAGAGGGGGGGGGGGCAAACTATTGATCAACATGCTATTTTTTTCTAAAGAAGTGTTAAATGAGATATAGACGTGCCATGAAATAATTTTGACTTGTGATTATTGGGAAAATAAAACTAAATGCTAAGAACCCAAATTCTTTATTGACTGCAAAAAAATACCTTTTGCACTGTATAGTTGTAAATGTTTTAGTTATACATGTAATTCAAATTAAAGTAACATTAGTGTGAGATCTGTTGTTTCAGATTGGAAAGATTGTGGGATGAAACTTTTAGCAGAATGTATGCTCAATTAGTCATCTGCCAATCAGTTTTTAAGCAATTAATTATTTTTACTGTGGTTTACTTTTTTGACAAGAGAATTTGTTTGTTTCAAAAAGCCATTTTACAGACGATGTTCTGCATACCACTATTCCAGAACATAAAACACATGCTGCTTTGTTGTCTTTACTAATAATACCATATTTCTAGATTCACCAAATTTAAAATTCTCTGTTACACTTACTATCTTGCCCTTTTTATTCTTTTGCTGAACTAGCTATGTTAAATAACACTTAAAAATTGTAAATATAACACAAATCTTTAAAAAAAAAGTTGTCTATGAAATTGACTATGATAAGCATAGACAAACTTTGCATCATAAGCAATTGTAGTCTATGATGTAACAACCGAGTGCACTCCCCGCCTGTGCCACACTGTGACCAATCACTCGCAAATGTTTGTAATACTTCATAGTAAACTTCGTTATTTTGAAATAAAATCCAAACCATTTTGATCCCTGGCATGCCCAAAATATTGTGCCATGTGTCGTACGTGTGCCAATGGTTTGCCATCCCTGGCATACTATATAGGGTGTTTCATATTGAATGGGACAAAAAGAAAACATGATTGTGAACGCTGTGATTAATATATTTAGAAAATTCAAATTTACCTCAAAACTACATTTATTCAAGTTTCTACAGGTGTTCAATATGTGCCCCTCTGGTGTCACAACAAATGTCTACACGGTAATCAAGCTTCTGCCACACTCATGATAGCATATCCCCTGTGATGGAGTTCAATACTGCAGTTATCTGCTGCTTCAGTTCCTCTGAGTCCTGAGGAAGTGGACGCACAAACACCTTGTCTTTAACGAAACCCCAGAGAAAAAAATCACAGGGCATTAAATCTGGTGATCTGGCCGGGCAATGAAGACATGTCAAAACCTGTGGCCCAGCACAGCCAATCCAGCGATGGGGTAGACGTTTGTTCTGGAACTCACTTACATTTTTATTCCAATGTGGGAGAGCACCATCTTGCTGCAAAATGAAATTAGGAACAGCTTCCTCTGCTGGAAGCAACCACTCAGAGAGCATGTCTTGGTAAATGTCCCCATTAATCGATTTTCAGCATAGAAAAATGGACCAAAAACACAACTGTTTGATAAAGCGCAGAAAAGGTTCACCTTGGGAGAATCATGCTGATGTTCTAATATTACATGGACATTTTCCGTACCCCAAAATCGCAAATTATGGCGATTAACTTTGCCACATAAGTGGAACGTGGCTTCATCGGTAAACACCAGTGTGTTCTCGAAACCATGTCGAGCTTTTCTTGAAATTTCACACAGAAATTCATACGCAACGATTTGTCAGTAGGTTTTAAAGCCTTGGAATTTACCTGATCAAATTTATCAAAATCATATTTACCGGAACAAACAAACAAAAGTTTGATTTTTTGATATAAGTACCGTATTTACTTTAAAATTATTTTAGTAAAAAAGCTGTTAATTTAAAATTACAATTACAAACAGACATTTCAATTTTATTTATTTGTATAGATTACAATGAGCAAAACCTGGATTTTCTTAAAATTGGGAAAGTATGTTTACTGTATAATTTATATCTGGTCTAGTATGACCTGCTAAGTAATGTATATTTTGGTATGGTAAACTTTCCATGTCAGTAGTTTCTGCTTCTGAATTAGGACAGTCCACTTTAAATAGCATAACTCCCTTAAGTAATCTTGAAATTGGGAATTTATACTTTCTATAAAGGTTGTACATTTTATTTATATAGTCAGTTGATTGATAAACAATTTACCATCAATTTCTTCAAATTTAATGCCTAGCAATGTCTTGGTTCTACCTATAAATTTTAGATCAAATTTACCCTTTATTTCCTTAATATTTCTTCAATATAATGATCTGATCTACCAAATAAGACAATATCATCAACATACAATAGTAGTACAATACTATCTTCATAAATATAACACAGTTGCACCAATTTATTTTTTAAAAATTTAACTCTGAATTTTGAAAAACCACTTTGATGGAGTCTTTAAATGGTTTTATTTAGCAAACAAACATAATTTGGTTTTTCGTGATTTATTAAACCCTGAGGTTGTTGTATTAAAATTCTTTCTCCCAAATTTGCATACAGGTAGGCACATTTAACATCCAACTGACAATGAGACTACCCAAACCAACAGACAAAAATTGCAAAAAAAAACATTTTAATTATTGAAAAGTTCACAACTGGGCTAAAAACCTCATCATGTGTTTCACCTTAATGTTGTCTGTACCCTTGAGCTACTAGTTGAGCTTTATATCTTAAAATTTCACCGTTCTCATTCTTTTTAATTGTGTAAACCCATCTATTTTCAATCATATTTTCTTTTTCATGCCTTGGGATTAATTCCCAAATATTCTTTTCCGACAAAATATCAATTTCCTCTTTCATTGCAATAAATCACTTATCCTTTTCAGTAGATACAGAAGCTTCCGTAAAATTTCAAGGTATTATGATTTCAACATGATGTGCTTCTGGATGCTTACTAATACTACTTTAATCTTTGGGTACAGGACCTGAATATTTATCTTTCCCACTAAAATTAAAAAAATTGTGTCAAATTTTATATTGTGGGCTCTACAGTAATTTTTCACATCATGGGTTGATCTTATTCTGAGGGACTTTCTTCAAAATCGTAATATATATCTTCTCTTGTACTATCAGTCTGATAATGGCTTTCCTGATCTATATGCATTAAACTTCCACATGGCATTTCCTCTTCTATACTAATTTCTGTCTCAGATTTGTCTTCATCTGATTCAAGTTTTTCAATAATTAGAGAAGTGTATTTACTTTTGTTATTTGGGCCCAGGACAGCTTCCCCATTAACATTTTCACATGAAATGAAATATTATTAGTTTCTTTAATTTTCCTTTCTTCCGAAACCCAAATTCAATAACCTTTTGTTTGCATGGCATACACGACCATAATACCCTCTTTTTTTTGCTCTCATATTAAGTTTATTCTCCAACTGTTTGGGAATACCCACATAAGCTCTACAACCAAAAGTTTTTAAATGTTTAACTGATGGTTTTCTACCACAATACAATTCAAAAGGGGTATTTGTCTGGTTCTGATGACAAATTCAATTCCATGTGTAGGTAAAGCATAGCAGAACCTCTGACCAGAACTTATTGCTTAAACCACTACTCCTTAACATTGCTCTTGCAGCATCTAAAGCTGTATAATTAAATTGCTCACTTACCCCATTCATTTCAGGTGAATATGTATTGGTCCTCTCCATCTTAATTCCCTGAGAATCCAAAAATTAAAAAATTCTTTATGAATTAACTCAAGTTCATTGTCAATCCTGATATTCACTATTTTGGTATTTAAGAATCTTTCTGCTCATTTTTGAGATGTTGGGTAAAACAATTGATAGCATCATATTTCCTTTGAATCAGGGAAACAGTTACTTTTCTAGTAATCATCAGTTATTGTGAAAAAATAATTACTACCATCATATGAGATGTTTCAGGAATGGCATTCATTTGCAACAACTCAAGTGGTTTTTGTAATCTAATTTTTGAAATTGGTTTAAATGTCCCTCCCCCCCTCTTTTTAGCTATTATTCAATCCTCACAATCCCCATTAGTAGATTTTAACTTTGGAATTCCTCTAATACTCTCATTCTGACTAGACCTTAAAATACATCAACTATTAATATGACAAAATCTATTGTGCCAAAGTTCTAAGTCTTTTTACTTCTGAAGTGGTCAAATTAGACTTTTCAATGTGGATATTATGATATTTTGGTTTAAAATAATTCAACTCGTTAATCTTTCTTGCAAAAGACATTCTTCCATTCCCATTGAAAATCTTAATTTTTTCTTTACCTCCTGCTAAAGTACCTCTATTTTTATCCAGAGTTGAAAAAATTAAATTCCTCCTTAACTTAGGAGAGTACACGACATTATGTAAAGTAATATTATTTCTACCATTATTATTATCAAAATAAAACTTAATAGTTCCCACACCCTCAACTGGGCTAGATACTCCTACAGCAAGTGACATAGTGGTATTATTCTGTGGTTGATGAGAAGCAAACAACTTTTTTTATTATTACAAAAATGAGTTGAAGCTGCAATGTTAAAAACCCATGCATAATCATCTGTATTTACTTCCTGATTGATGCGAGCTTCAGTTACAAAATTACTGTCACTTTGAATCTTACTACTTTTAAGTTTTCCCCTACAATTTGCAATTAAATGAATCATTTTATTACACTTAAAATATGGTTCTATTTTACTCTCAGATTTCTTACAATTTACAGGCTTAGATTTTGTATTTTTTACTTGTATGAACTTTTGCTTTAAGAGCAGGATGATTAGTATCCATTACATCTAGATCTTTTCTTCATTGCTTTTTCAACTTTCCTCTGTGAGGAGTTACGATAAGACTGGTTTGAAAAAATCCTTATCATTCCAACAATAAATTGATTGTACAATACCTTCATAACTTTCAGGCAAATACCTGATTAACTGGAGGGCCTGATACATGTCTTCTAAAGGATGTCCAGTGTCTTTCAACTGGGCAATGACAGATCTTAATCGAGCAGCATAAAACCAATGTCCTTTTCTTCTAATATTCGGTGGTTGAAAAATTCATCTAATAGTTCTAATGACACAGGCTCTTGGGTTGGGTTGAAAATAGTCCAAAAGTTTCTTCCAAGTAACTGTGGGATCACAGGTATTCAAAACCAAATTCCAGTATTCCTTCTCAATACTCGGATAAATGGTGAAATATGCTTGATCCCATCAGTTGTTCCGATATGATTTGTTGACCATTTCTATCCATTAAAAGGGCTAATTTCTTCTATCCAACTGGTGGAATGGAGTTTCTCAATTTTAGTCTCCATTTCAACTTCGGGCTGGTCCCTCATTGCTTGGATCCTTTTAAAATAAAACCTCACAACGCTGAAGTGGACTGATACTCATGGCCCACAACCATTGTCATTACTATAAACCACTTTAAGAGTTGCATTTAAAGGTTCAGCATATTGATAAGGCAAAAAAAAAAAAGAATTTTAAAGATTTTTATTTAAACAGCCAATATCTAAAAATCTAACAAGAATGATTAGATATATATACAACAAAAAACTTAGTCAAAAGACGCTCGATGTCTTCCATGAGGCATAGGTAAACAGGTTATGCAAAAAAAAAATGCATTTAAAAACAATTGCTGTACTTCAAATCTCCAACCTGTTCTCTCCTTATATAGGGCTTGTGGGTGGTGGGTTGCCCTTGACGTGCATCTGCACTATAATGCTAATGATTTACATATTTCATTGCCGCTAACCCATGATGTAAATTTCACGTGGTTTGCATGCTTCCTTCAGGATGTTTCATTTTATGTGGCCAGCGGTGCATTTATAAGCAACTCTTCTCCAAAGTGAACTGATGTTGCAAAGGATTCTTTTTATTTTTATATTTCACTTAAAAACTTCACATAAAAGGTACTTTTTAAAATAATTTCTGTTAGAGGAATGCTTGTTATAAATTTAATTTTTTAATAGATGGAAAGGAATAGTCACATTTCTGTAATGGAAGAATTACAATATGAATAAAAAAAATCAAACCTCATTAAATTACATATCTTTGTAGGAAGAAGATAAATTCCAATTTGGTAAGACCAAGATCTTCTTCCGTGCTGGTCAGGTGGCGTATCTTGAGAAACTACGTGCGGACAAGCTTAGGGCATGTGCTGTCATGGTGCAAAAGCATATTCGAGGCTGGCTTTGCAGGCACAAGTACAAACAAATCAGAAAGACTACCATACTCATACAGAAGTATGCTAGAGGACTGTTAGCTCGAAGGTATTCAAACTAATTTCTTTCCAAGTTTATTTTTCTATTAAATAATTTAGAAAGAAAAATTTGCAAAATAGATGGTAAAGAAATATATTAGAATATTGTATCGAAAGTAATTTCATCTTAAGCTGATATGCTTGTCTTTGTTTTGATATACACAAGGCATGTCTCTGTATTTGTTTTGTAGCAATGTTTCTCTAACTATTTTAAAACTTGGCTAGTAATAAAGATAAAACATATCTTCAGGGGTGCATATACAAAATTACTGCTCTATAGAACTATCGTAATTATAAACTTTTATTACATTGTAGATAATATTTATGTAATAAATATTACAAAAAATAATTCTGTCAGTGAAAAATTTTCTGAAAAGGTTAATTTTTTGCAGGTACACTACTTTTCTACGGCGCACACGTGCAGCCATTCTTATACAGAAAAATATTCGTATGTTTGTACAGTTTAAAAAATATATGCGCATCAAGCGCACAGTGCTGGGACTTCAAGCACATGCTCGTGGAGTGTGGGCGAGGCTTAGGTACCAGAAAATGCGACAAAATGCAGCAGCAGTCATTATACAGGTATATTATAAACTCTTATATAACAAGCGATTTAGTATGACATCCGTCTTTTACCTGTGTTACATTGAATGATATATATGAAATTGTAAAAACACATAGTATTGTATGCATGATAATCAAAGCTTTCATATCAAGATTGAAAGTAATTGCCAATCTTAAGTTGCTCTTTTGCTCTCAAGTATTGCAAAAAGTGCTAAAACTACTTGGATGAACTGAAACAAATTTATCATTATTTTTTGCTTGTTTGAACATTTTGTTACAAAACCAAAATGTATTTATTACATGACATTTATAAAATTATTGTAATACATTTCAGAGAAGTAATGATTAGAATTATACTTTTTGTATTTTTAGTTAAAAATTTTATCAATGTGAAAAATCAATAAATTTCTCTTCAAACTTTGTTATCAATTTATTTAATTTATGGTTTCAAATTTGTGGCTGTAAAATGACTTATTATTTTAGTATTGTATAGTGACAATTGGTCTATAGATGTCTTTTTATATATGTTAAATTACATTTTGAGATTTCAAAGACTTATTTTATTTTTTGGTACAAAATTGTTTTTAGAAACATGTTCGTGGTTTCTTAGCCCAACGCCAGTACAAAAGAAATCTCCATTATATTGTTGTTTGTCAGTCAGCTATTAGACGCTGGTTTGCACGAAAAGAACTCAAAAAACTTAAGGTATCATTCAAAAAAAAAATTTTTTTCCTTTTTACAATTTTAAATTTTTAAACATTTTTAAAATAATCATGTGTTTGTTAATTTTTAATAAAATTTTATGTAAAAATCCTGTTAAGTATGTTTAAATATTGGAAATTGCAGGATTTTTTTAATTCCTATTATTTATTACTTAAATATTATCATACAACTATAAATTGTTCTTCCAACTTGCTTACATGGAGCAAAATTGAATATTTTGTTTGCTTGATTTTTTTATTTGAATCCTGTTATTTAATTTTTAGAAAATTTTAATTCTGTTTCAGATTGAAGCTAAATCGGTAGAACATGTGAAGAAACTGAACAAAGGCCTTGAGAACAAAATCATTTCTCTGCAACAAAAGATCGAAGAATTGGTAAGTATAATATAATGGTATATTTATTTATTTTTTTGAATTTTTTTTTATCTTTATATAATCCAAATATCTTAAGGAAACTGTGTTAATTAAGTTAGGGCTCTGAACTTGAGCTATAACAGTTATCTTAAATTTAATTCATGAAGTGTATGAAACAATTCATGAAATTTTAATGGCTAATGAAAGCAATTATTACTTGTACTAAAGTCATGATTTTTCAATAGATGTTGTATTAAAAAAGTTTATACTATGGGGAATTTTATTTTTACAGCCTCTCTAGTGTAAATTTTTTCTTTGTTTCTAAAATTGAAGATTGTACAGATTAGCTCTGCTCTGTCTTTATTATCCTTCTGTATTATAGCTACACATGTGATTCTTACTTTCTGCCATCATCAATTTTTCTCTCTTCGGAGATTTCTAATCAGAAAAACCAACTAGAGTCATGAGTGTGTTTTTCACACAAGTACTTTTATTTTAAAGAATTTGTCTTTAGAAGTAAAATAGAAAATGTTAGTATTGTTTTCTGATTTTTCTGTATTTTTTCTTGTTTATATGCAGCAGATTTCTTTCCTAATTTGAAAGTTTAAATGAGTTGTTTTAAACTCTCTGAACATTTACATCAATAATTTGTACTTATAATACTATGAATAAATTTTTAATTCACAAGAATTTTCTAATTTCTTGGTGGTTTATGTCCTTTCTATTGAATACTTATTATCTTTAATCAAATTGTAATTTTCTCTTCCTTGGGAGAAAATATACAGTATATTTAAAAATTTTATTCTAATACTAGAAAAATTTTTAAAAACTCAAAGCTTTTTAATATTTTTTTTAAAATTTGTTAAACTTATAAAAATTTCTTTATTTGTTTAATTGATGTTATATGATTCATTGCTAAAAAATGAAATACTTGTTATTGTATAGAAGCACAATCGTTAAGCTAGTGGACTGTGGAAAATTGTATTCTAAGACAAAAAGTTTCGGTTTCGAATTCCAGTCTGTTGAAATAAAATAGATTCAATGAAAAGTCCAAGTTCAATTTGATATTGTTAAATATATTTCAATGGTGAAGCCGCATAAAAAAATATTCGAAAATTTCATAAATTCTTACATGTAACAAATTCATCAAAATACTACAAAAAAATTTTATGCGGTGGAGAGGGACCGCATAAAAAAAGTCACACTTCGAAAATACGCTAATTATTTACGAAATTCACCAGAAAGTATTTCCATAACAAAATAAATAGTTAAATTACACATGAAAACGTTTTAAAAACATTTAGTTTCTCATCGTATACATGGAGAAATTTTCAAAATGCACATACATAATTCACTGCTACTCATACTAATCCAAAGTGCTCATCTTTCTGTGATGAAGAAGTTCAAAATCACTTTTGTCACTTGAAGATACAATTTTAATTGATTTATTTTTTGGCACCATAAAGTAAGAGATAAATTTTTACAATGATGGATGACTGTTCAGTTGCTTGTAAATGTCTCGACAACCAGATATGCATGATTGAAGCTCTTTTTGAAATTTCATACTCCTTTCGGAATTGGTATCTATTTTGAAAAGGCTTTTCCAATTAGATGGAAAACTGTATCCCTGCATATATTTTATCCACTCTCACAGAATCTGTTTTGCTGGTCTGTCTTCATAATCTATCAAATTATTGAGAATGTCACTGTCATTGAAAGTTTCCTCTTCAATCAAGTGTGGGCTGTTGGCGCATTGCGAGAAAGCAACTGAGCTTGCATTGTCGGCAGACTGTTTATAACAAATGAACATAGCTTCTTGAAGTGTATTTATGTACATTGCAGTGGCATAACATACTCCCCTCTGCTACCCCCGACTTGCAAAGGGGAGGGGCTCAGGATTCTAGGGGGCCCAAGGCCTTAAATAACACCAAGTATGTATCTACCCAATTTATAAAATATTAACAAAGGGCAAGAGTCATAACATTACAGTCATTAAATCCTAATGATGAGAGGTTAAAGCACGAAAGGGCTAGGCACTCTGGTCATCCCCCCCAACGACTATAAAATTTTAAAGGCAAAACCTGACTTTGCAGGAAGGTCCTAACATTCTCCATCGCCACTGATACATTGATAAAAAAACATTTCAGTGGTACCAAAGCTGTTGAAATTCATATACCGCATAAAAAGGACCACACACAAACAGGTTCTATTGTATATTAAGAGGGTGTTTGGGGAAGCAGGGTATTGTTTGAATCAAGGTAATTTATCATAAAGAAAAGAAAGATTAAAAATATATAATTTTGGAATGAAATTTATAAAGGTTTTTTGAAAAAATTTAGTTTTAAAATTTTTATTTGTAAAATCATTTTTAAAAAGTTTTATATAGCACAAAATGTTTTCTTCTAGATTTTGGATTGAAACATATGAAAGGGCATGATTTTATCTTTTATTCAGTTTAATAGCATATGCGTAGAGTTAAATGGTTTTACATAATTCCGAGAAACCTGAATTAACGTTTTGTTACATATTTGGACTTATTTTTGATAGATTTGAGAAAAATATTCTTAGCTTATTTGCATGAAACCATTTCTATTCTGCTAATATAACATTATTTTAGACAGGCAGTGTGAACTAGTATTATTGAGTAAGAAGGAAGTGGATCTATATTTGTAATTATGTCGATGATATGAAGCTGTTTTCCCCTTTATAATTGATTTTCTTCATATAATTTAAATTTTTATTGAGGAGATTAAAATTTAACAAGATATTTAGATCTCGTGTTTTTAACCTAGTTACGAGAAAAGAAGAATCTCCAGACTCATCAGATAGATACAAAAGATATGAACGCTCAGGTGGAACGTGTGAAGCAGTTGGAAGAGACTGTCCGTGCATATGACAATAGGGTGGCCGAACTTGTACAGACTGTGGCTGAACTCAGAGCAGAAAATGAGACTTTGCGTAGTGAAAAAGAGGACCTGTGTACTGAAAAGGATCTTCTCAAACTTGAAAAGGATGAAGTACTTGGTTTTACTTTTGGTTTCATAAAACATTCATATTTAAAAATTTGATATATTATGTATGTTTCTGAATTGTATTTTTTGGAATGGCCTAGAATTTTGAGTGTTATATGCATGATTTGTTGAAAAAATGTTTAATTTATTAGTAGAATATTTTAACATTTGTTTAGCACTAAACACACTAACACTTAATGCATATCTATATTTATCACAGCAAAACCTGTATTGTCTAGTTATGGTATGTTTAGCGTTAATCAAATTTTGAAGTAATACCATTTTCAATTTTAATCGACAAGGTAAGAATTCTAAACTCAATGCCTTGTGTAAAAATTCTGTTTTTAATTGTTTCATATAGCTTTTGTATGTGTCTGTGCAAAAATATTTTAAATTGAATTTCCACCCTATGAAGATTAACACGAGTATTGTAATTTAGTTTGAAATTTTCTTTCATTTTATGACTCCTTTGCTACAACTTTTATCAAGATGATTAAAATGAAACAAAGTTCCAAGCATCAATCTTGCAAGACTAGTCACGTTGCTAAACTTGAATTTAAATTTTTATTTACTTAAAATTAAGTAAATAAAATTTTAAATTCAAATTAACTACTTTATTAAGTAGGGGTTAAATAGTTGAAAATTTTTCATTTAAATTATATGAAAAACAAAGTGGTTTAAAATATAAAATCAATTGTAATTTTATAAAATGCATTGTCTAAATTTTCAAACAGAAAAACTAATAAATATTTGCATATGTGACTGTCAAGTACCAAAGCAAACAGAATTTTATCTGATTGAAAGTTAGCATCATAAAGAGATGATTAGATGTCATTTTGTAGTTACACAAAAAATAATGAAGATTCTCATTTCAAATGCTTGTATGATATACACAACCTGGAAAAACATTTGACAATATGTTGTTGCTAATCCTCCAGGGTCTGACAAAGTCAGACAAGGTCAATTAAATCGTTGACTCTCAAAAAGTCCACAAGAAGGGGATATGTGTAGATATCTTTGCTTGTGAGATCCATACAACGCATTATGTGCTCCAAAGAAGCCTGGTGATCTTGACACCTTGCACAGATGGGGAAGATATTGTTCGCTGAGAATGAAAGGCACTTGATGTGACCACTAGCAAGATGAGAAAGTGTAGTCTGGGAGCATCTGTCACACTTGAGGGCTAGGGCCAGTCCGGGTCTATTACCCACATACCAATGATGAGTGAGAGGTGCCCTCCACTCCACAAATTTTGAGATTTTTTTAACAAGTATAATTCCAGATAGGTATGGGTGGATGTAGAGGGAGTTGGAAGGTTACAGCCCTCCTTTGCTAGTTTGTCCGCCATTCCATTGCCATAAAGTTCAACGTGAGATGGGATCCACTGAAAATGAATATGGTGTAGCGATATATGTTTCAGTTTGTGTAAGATGGAGACACTGGTTTTGTCGCCAACAATAAACCATTTGTAAAGGTGTTGAAGTGAACTACGGCTATCGGAGAGAACCCAAAGATCACTGTAGTTCTTCTTAGATAGAATGGCCTCAAGTCCAGCGTCAATGGCTATTAGTTCACTTCTGAAAACTGAGCAGAAATCTGGATTGTGATTTTTCAGGGACAATTTTTCCCTGGAGTGTTTCGATATAGATACCACTACCGGTCTGGTTAGATATTCTACTACTATCAGTATAAATTTTGATTGCATCATTTGGGATGCTGTTAATGATCTCCAGTGCTAAATGTCTGAGATGGCTAGAGACAAAATTTTTCTTAATGACAGGTCAACTTAAATTGAAGTGGAAATACACCCTGGAGAGTCCCTCTGAAGGATTCAAGCTACATTGTAGAGAAGAGGGCTCTACTTCTTCAGAAAGTTCTCTGACTTAACTTGGCTAAAGGGGCTGTTTTTCTTTAGTCTTTTCCCGTTTACCCAGTTATTCAGGAACTTCGACGTTTGGTTTTGTTGTCCAAAGCTAGAAAGTTTGTAAAAGTATTTGACCAGTCTAGTCTGTTTACGAAATAGTAAAGGTCGTGCATCTGACTCAAATAGAACAATGTTTGAAGGGCAACTGTGCTTCAGACCAGTGATGATACAGGCAGCACTCAGTTGGACTTGCTCTAATTTCTTCAACACAGAGTTAGAGGCACAACAAAAGATTGGAAATCCATGTTCAAGAATTGGGCAAATGAGCGTTAAATAAGTCTTAGCGTAGCCGCATCAGCTCCCCAATTCTTACCAGTGATGTATTTCAAGATGTTGAGGTGTTTCCTACTTTTCAAAACTAGATAATCAATGTATTTGTTACTTGTTAATCCAGGGTCTAAAATAAACCCCAAATATTTTGGATGTATTTCATACATAAGATCTTGATTATTTAATCTCAGTTTGGGCTGGTAATTATAAAGATTTGCTGTGAAAAAGGTGGCAATTGACTTAGATGGGTTAAAATGAAGTTTTAAGTCTGCTGCAAAGTTCGACAAAGCTGTCAGAGAGTTTAGTTTTCAGGTATAGCTGTACCAGAGCTTCAGAGAACAATATCGTCTGCAAACATTCCGATTCTTATCCCAGAAGAAGGCACTTTTTCTATACCAGTCAAATACATAGAGATAAGTGTAGAGTTAAGAACAGAACCTTGAGAAATGCCTTAGCTGAGCTCGAATGTGTCCAAAAGAGTTTTGTTAAGTTTTACTTTGATGAATCTTCTCTGCAAGAAGTCTGAAATCCATGAAAGGGTTTTTCCTCGGATGTTGAAGGAATCGTGTAGTTTTAGAATCAATTTATGTTTCCAAACTCTTTCAAAAGCCTTCGTGAGATCTAAAAGAGCAGATACAGTATGATGAGTTGGTTTAAAGTTATGGGCATCCCTAAATGTTTGGCAAAATAACAGGATTTGGTCTATTGTACTGTGACCCCTTCTAAAGCAGTATTGCTCGCATGGCATAAGATTATTTTTGTCCAAAAAGTATTGAATCCTAAACAAAATCATTTTTTCCATCAATTTAGAAGAGGTACAAATAAGAGCTATAGGGTCTGAAGTCATCAGGAGAGAAAGTGTTTTTGCCTGGTTTTTTATTGGAATAACTGTTGCCCTTTTCCACTCGGGCGGTAGTTGACCTATTTTCCAAGACAGATTGACGATGTTGACAATTTATATCTTTTTGAAATAAGAATACTAAAGGCTATATCATAAGATTAGAAATCAAATGCAGTTTTTTTTTGCGTGAATTTTTATGTTTGTAATATATATTTTTCTTTTTTTAATTATAAATTTTGCTTAAAGATCATTAAAATATTATGTCTAAAAATGAATCATATAAAAGTATTATATGCAGAAAAAAAATACAAATTTCCATAATGCATTTTCCTCCCTAACAGATTGTGGAACATCTTAATAAGGATAACATTAAACTCAAAGAGGATTTAGATAGAATGAATGAAGCTATCAAAGCAAAAGAAAAGGGTGCTATTGGTAGGTTTCATTCGTGTGTTTTGTATTGTTCTTTAAACCTGTTGAAATTGAGTGAAGAAAATTATTTTTGTGTTTTTGTTTATTTTCATAAATAAAGTTGATGTTTTTAGAGTAATGAGAAAGTTTTTTCTAATGTGTCTATATGAAATTTATATATCCTTCATTAATAGAAAAAATATTTTTGTAAGAGAAGTTATCATAGTTACAATTAGTTGTGATTATTGACTCATTATAACATCTAATAGGAATCAGAAGGGAGGGACAATAGCTTTGCCAAATACATCTCTATGTATTCTGACATTTTTCTCTATTCCCTTAGTGATTAATTAAATATCTGAGGCTTGTGAATCTGATTCTAAATAAATGACATTTGCTGTCTGACATTATAATTTAATTACCTGTCAACACATTAAAATTTCAAAGCTGTAGGCACTATATAAAGTGGGGCTCAAGTAAACAAATAAGTTCTGAAAATAATTTGTAATGCTTAATTCAAACAAATATATATGTTTAAATCTTTACTATAGTATGAACCAGCAACTGGCGATTATTAACATAGGATTTACAATGTAATATGTTCTTGCATTTGAGATCCAACAAACTTGTCTTTATAAATTATTTCACATGGAAACAAAGTTGGGTAATCATTCTTTGACCTTCATTCTTCTATGTATTTTAAAATTTTTGTTTTTTTTTTTTTTAATTTTTCCAAAAGTGTTAACCGGAATATATATTTTGTTTGGGGTCTTTTAGACTACTGAAAAATTAGAATTTTCATCAAGTGAAACATTCTGTCCTTTAAATAATGTTTATCCATTGAAAACTGACTGGTTGTGAATATTGTAATGGGGCTAAAGTAGTTATAGTATTGTTATTTATACATGAAAGGGACCATCAATGTGGGGAAAACTATACTTTGTGCTATATGGTATTTTTTATTGTGTTTATGTGCATGTTAAATTGAACTGTTGCTGTTGTTTCTTATGCCACATGTCTGACATAGTCAGATCAAGGCAGAAACGAATAGTCATTCATCTTGTGGTTTTGAGTTTCTTCCATTGGGGGAAAGAGAGAAAGGTTTGGTGAAAGTTCAACAACCTCATTTAAAGGTCGAAATGATCCAGTCTGCATGATGCCACCTGTCTGACGTAGTCAGATCGAGGCCCATGAAATTCATCATGACAACGGGCTAGATCTATGCCTGTCCTAAGCTTTGAGCCCCCATGAAAGTGAGAGTACGATTTTGCTCGGTACGACACGATAGATGGCGACACTGTTTGGACCCACTGATTTAATGAGCACGTACTCCGTTTGTACTCAGCGAGTATTTGGTGGCATCGAACCCAGGCCTTCTGGTCTGGCGTCCGATGCTCTAATCACTAGGCTACCCACGGCCCTTAAAATTAACTGTATATTATGTAGTGCTTTGTTCAAGAGTTATTTAAAGATTTTAACAGAAAATTAATTTAAGAAAGCCTCTGCTAAATTGAAAATTTCCTTCAGTGTAATTGGGATAATTCTTAAAGAAATATAATCTTCCAATTACCGTATTTGTTTAATTCCTATCTGCTCTCCTTTTCCAATGTTAATGGTACTGAAAATCAGGTGTGTCTTACCACGAAGGCTGAAAAATTCATTGAATGTGAGAAATTGAACATGATACTGACGGTCAGAGTAATTACCAGTTCGTGTAAGTATTTAAGAGTGGTAAAATAAATTGATTATTCACTTCTTATTAGTTCTCCTTTTAATTCTTTTTAATTTAGAAAATATTGGATGTTCTTAGTATTTTTAAATCTGTTAATTCAATTTTATAGGTGAAATTTTTTAGCAATGTGATTATTTAAAAAAAAAGGTTGAAATATTGTACACATAATGTTTTTCATAATTATATTAAAAAGACATTTGTTTTATTCTGAATGATCTTAAACGATAAGCCATCCTATTTTAACTACAGAATACTAATGTAAAAATAAAAGCTGCAATTTTATCCTTGATCAATGAGCAAGGATATAAAACATTTAAAAACAAAAATGCTTCATGTTTCAGAGGTCCTTGAGAATGAGAAGCGAATGCTACTTGAGGAATTCTCTGCAGAGCGAGCTGCCTATCAGAAGTTACTGAAAGAAAATGCTCGCTTGGAGCAGCGGTACGAGAATCTACAGATTGAGGTGAGCCGTGTCCGAGGGAACCATCAACGCACTCCTTCCAATGTCAGCCTGGGAAGTGTCAGGAGTGATGTCACTGAGCTAGCATCGGATGTGCATGATGAGGTGGATTGGAGAACATAATATTTTTTGGAAATGCATTAGAATGTATAATTTCTTGTTCTGAAGCACAAACTTAAACAAAATTCATGAATAAAAACATGTTAATAAACTATATCTCTAATTTTAAATTTATATAATCTTTTGTTCTGAAAATAAAAGCAGAAATTTAAAATAATTATAATTATTATTATATTTTTAAACCAATGAATATATTATAATACTAATGTAAGCCTATTTGTAAATTTCAATATTAAATGTTTTAATATATATGTCTGCATTTATATAATCTTATATATTTTTTTAATATATTATAATATATAATAATTTATATACTTTATTATATATTTTAAATTAAAAGATTTTTTTATAAAAAGATTTTATGCCATTTTATAATATTTTATCAATTTAGAGTTTTTAAGGCAAATTTCAGATGTAATTTTAAGTGTATAATTAGCATTTAGTAATCAAATTTGATTATAGGATATTGGCTATGGATCCATTCGTACTAAGGACAAAGATTCTGTCCACCTAAAACTGGAAGATGTTCATTGGGATGACCATTCACCTGTTAGCAAGGAAGATAGTCCAGACTCAGAGAGCAGGGCAAGTATTTATTCCTTTTAAATTTTTTATTCTTGTTCCTGGCTCATTCTCTAAATGAAAATTTTTTATAAAAGATTCTAATGGAAAAAAAAGTAATTTTAATTATGAAAGACCAAATGAAATGTAATTAAATATATTTTTATTAATGGGTTTTAATCTTATTTTGTATTGTTTTTATAAAAGATTAAATGGTGTACTAGAAATTCTTTTGTTTTATATTGGCTGTTGAAAATTCAGTCGCGTTCTCAAATATGTATTTAACCTACTGTAGGATAGGAAGATATAATCACAGACCTCTCAAAATATACAATCATTCCAAAATATTCTTTTTGAGGGAGTTATCATTTGTTTTCCTAAATGTAGTATAGCTATATCTAAAAGCTGAAGCACGTTAAGGAGAATTCTCGTACAGTGATGGATTACTGTACATGTATGTAATTAATATTTTCATTTGAATGAGAAGTAAATATTTTACTATTTCATGTATAATATTTTTTTGAAAAATTGTTACCTATCAATGTTCAATAAAAATTCAGTATCTTTGTTGACCTGTTGTTGAGTATGGAAATGAGGATTTAATAACTGCCTCTGATTCTGTTAAAAATAGGCTTAATCTTTTCCAAAACAGCATGTTGCATTTAATCACTGGTGAGGCCAAATCAACCCCTATAGCTGCAATGGAACTCCATACAGATCTGGAAACTTTGAGTGAAAGGAGTCAAAGAAGTGCCCTGAACCTGGTTGAAAAGATCCTGAGTAGGAGAAACAATTTCATATATTATTATAGACCCACAAATGAAAGATTAAAAACTCATAAGTCTTTCATTTCAACTGTTCATGATCTTTATGATACTTTCGATATTCCTACACCCAACTGCCAAGTTTTCCCACAGGAACTTAACCCTATTATGTGCCAGATGACTTTGGAGTGCCACCTGGATCTTGTTTGGAGTGTTGGTAAACAATTTTCTATACAAAGTGACTTAAAAGGTGCTGCCCTTGCTACTATACATTACAGATATCCTCTTGACAAATGGTTCCATGTATACACAGATGGTTCAGCAGAAGATGCTCTTAAAAATGCTGGTGCTGGAGCCTATTCAAGTGCTTTCAGTATTAGTTATCCTGTTGGAAAGTATTGTGACAATTTTGATGGTGAGATAGCAGCAATATATATCATTTGCGATTGATAAATTGGAAAGCATAATATCTGAACATAACATTGTATTCTTTATCGATTCTCAAGCTGCCATTTTGTCTCTAATAAACTCAAGATATAATGAAAACGCTGTAGTGAATTCCTGTGGAAGGAAATTAGCCAAACTTGGGAAGTCAAGAGAAAGCATTGCCCTCCAGTGGATTCTCAGCTACTGTAACATTTCTGAAAATGAGAAAGCAGGTAGGCTTGCTAAAGAGGGATCTCTCATGTTCCAACCTGACTCTCCTTTGTCTCTGCATAACATCAAAAGAATCATTCACAGTAAACTGCAAATTAATAGAGTCACCCTGTATGGTGAAGCAGCTGCAGGTAAAAGGTGGAATATCTTGCTTAACAAAAGTAGTAGAGTTTCCAGTTCCCTGCGTCAATCTGTTGGGGTTGCATGCTTTCGCCTACTTACTGGACATGACTACTTGCAAAGACATTTACATCGCATTGGAGTAAAGGTTTCTGCTTGGTGCCCTCTGTGCAACCTCAGACATTGCCCTTTTGTTTTAATGTTTTTTGTAGACAACTCTATGGAGACAAATTTTAATTCTTTTTATGCTTCATTTTAATGGGCTGCTCGTCAACTAATGGCAGAGATGCTGAAGACAGGCGTAGGATAAAAAGTATCTTTAAAAATATTTGTGCATGTGTTTTCGTAGAAAAAATGTTAAATTGAAAATTTTCAACATTTTAAAATAATTTCATGTTGTTTAAAATCATTTGCAATGTGATAAGTAGTATTGAGAGTTATAGCAATTGCTTAGTGGAGTCTGGAATAGTGGTTAGCAATGCTGACTTCTGTGCTTTGGGTTTGGCTTCGTATCCCAAAGAAAGCATGGATGTTTGTAAATATATAGGGCCTTCATGGCAGGGGGGTACTCTAAATAGCAGTCGAGATACAAATCCTCTCATGAGATTGGTGGAAGGAGATAAGAGGTGGGAGGCCCCTAACCACCTCTAGGATGTTCTCCCTCAAAATTGGGGTGGAAGATCATACTGTCACCTGTATGGTGCTGAAAGCTACGGCTAACAGGCATCACATAGCCTTTTGACACGATGAATTTTGTGGGCCTTGATCTGGCCTATGCTGATCAGGTTTCATTGGTAACAACAACTGAATGGAATGATATTACTCTTTTTGTGTAGAGTATCCTTTTTTGCATAAGAAAATAGGCAGTTTTTACATTATTTGGAATTAAGAATGAAATTGAGAAAGTGTGCACCTAAGTTCCTTTATTTATAATTTAAAATTTATATTGATGTTTTTCCTATTTTGTTTCTATTTGATGTTATTGAAAGTAATTTCAGTTCCTATTTTTGGTATTTATCAGGAATTTTATTTGATATTGTAATAAAATTATCTGTAAAGTTATTGACTTTTTTGTTGATTAAAAATATTTTTTATTGAGTAATATTTACTATGCAGATAGACTCTGAGGATTCTGGCAAAGATCTCGTGGATGTGACTCTGGTGCTAAAACTACAGCAAAAGCTGAAAGCCCTTGAGTCAGAAAAGAATAGGCTTGAGAAGAAACTTGAGAACATGGAAGCTAAGGAAGAAGACTCTCCTAGAGAAGACAAACAACTTAAAGATGCCATTAGGGTACTATTCTATTTAGATGTGGATGCTTCTTCAGTTTTGTATTGTAATTCTATATGCAGTAGAAGTTCTGTAATCAGCACAAGGAAGTACTTATGTAGAAATGATTATGGATAAGATTATAGAGAATTAAAAAAAACTTGTTGGCATATGCATATACTGTATAAAAATTAAACTTTAGGATATGATCAACTTGAAAAATTTTGATGTATTGGGATAATTTTTTTTTAAAATTATTTATTGTTATTTTGAATGCAATCAGTAAGTATTAATAAACTAGAATATAAAGTTAACTGATCATACCACTTATTTTAAGGTACTGCTTATAATATGTAATTCAATGAGCGTAGATCCCTATCAAAATTCTTCTTGTATTACAGTTAGTATAAAGTATACTGAACTATATAATCTTTCAGCTGCAAGATCTGGAAATGGAGAACTCTAAGCTGAAAAATGATATTGTTAAGCTAAGGGAATCTCTAGCCAAGGAGGATCCTTCTAATAAAGCTCAAGACCTCTTAGGTAATTCATTTATTAACTTTTTTGTTAGGAAGAGCATAACTACTGTAAGCTACTATACCTTGGGAAGCTTTACATGTATTGCAACTTTTCCATCAATTAATCCCGGCATGTGTTTATTTTTGTTATAAATTATTACTATAGCAGCTGTAGAAAAGTATGGAAGCCTCATCTGAGAGCTTTATTCTGAATATTGCTGTTTTAACATGATATATGTTAATTTTTTATTTTAACTGACATATCTCATTTATGATATAAATCATGCAAATAGATCACTGTGACTTTTTGTGTAGATCAATTTGAAGTAATGCAGGAAGAGTTGGAGCGCCGCCGTGAAGAATGCATCCAGCTGCGTACCATTCTAGCTGACCGCAACCTGCCACCTCAACTTTCTAGTCGAACAGAGCTCATTAATGAAGATGGAGAACTGCTCATGGCCTTTGAAACTCAGAAAGTTCTCATCAGGTATCAGCGTTTCAACAAGTCAAGAACAAATGACAATTGTTCAACGACAGATCTGCTATACTAATTATACCAGTTTTTTGTAGGATTCATCTTTTCTTAAGCTTTCTTTGCCCTGCTTTTTCTAAAAAACCTGTAAACTTTTCTTCTTCTGAGAAAAAACATTTTCTATAGTGCAGTTTTTAAAGATGGTTTCTATATGACCTGCATGAAACTGTAGTAGGGGGGGGGGCGGGTGCATCTTAAATATTTTCATAACACTTGATTTTTTAAAAAATCGAAAAATTTCTTTAATATTTAACCAGAATGAATTTTATTTTTTCTACCCATCCTCCATTTCCTTTTTAAGAGTCTGTGCATTAGTGTATTTAGGTTTTCATTTTATATAAAAAAAAATATGCAAGGATATATTGTGGTGAAATATAATTTTGGCTAATACAGCTTTTAAATAATATATCATTTTCTTACTGAATGCAGAATAAAGTAATACTATTTAGATCATGGGTGTCTAAACTATGACTGCTTGTGGGCCGCATTGCAAAAATAATTTTTTTTCTGGGCCACACGTACAATATATTTTTTTTAATAAATTTAAATAAAAATTAACTCTATGTAATTTTATTAAAATAAATTAACTTATTTTTACTATAAATTTTTAAAATTTGAATTAGACATGAATAGGTGCACATTTATTTTAAATTTGTAAAAGTTTCATTTAGTTTCGTTTAGATTTCACAACGATGGAAAAAAATCTAGTTTATGAGATGAATGAATTTATGAGTTAATGTTGAACAAACAAATCGATATCAGGTTCAGTAGACGAAGTTGCAATTCTTAATGCATTTTCAGATGTTTTTCAGTGACCTTTGTCCTATTTTTATTTTTTGTGTGCTTCATTCTTGAAAAATAACTTTTCACAAATATAAGTACTACCAAAAGCTGAAGACATTAATAAAGCATGAGTGTGAAAATGAGGAGGATATTTATTGTAGTGTAGGTAATCTTTATAAAACTCCAGTATAGAAACATTCTCAAAATTTTCTGTCACTTGAATGTCACTTTGCAGTTCAAGGCATTCCAGTAGAAGATTTGAAGGTAATTTATTTATTTCTAGAGAAAACAGGGTAGAAAAAATATTGATATACACTTCGTTTTTTCGAAAATCTTGAAATCTTCTTTCAAACTCTTCAATTAAATTGAAAATTAATGCAGCATTGTTTGTGCATACATTTATTTTTTTAATAAAAATGTGTACATTATTTTCATAATTTGCGTTTGGGCAGATTTAAAAGCTTTTGGGCCGCACTTTAGACAAATATGATTTAGATAGTTCTTCTATTAATGCTAATGTGTGTGTAGATGAGATAAAATGAGGAATTAATTTAATCCACTGTTTATAATTAAAAGGGCAGTATTTTAGCATATTACACTAATCTATATTAAACTAAATGCTTTTAAATCTATTATTATTAAAATCTATAAAAGGATACTTTTCATTTGAAAACAATAGACAACTGGAAGCTGAAATTCAAATGGAGAAAAGCAATGCTGAGAAAATTGAAAACGAATTGAGGCATGAATTGCAGAAACTTCAGGAAGATAATGAACGACAGCAGAAGCTCTTGAGTCAGGTGAGATGGTTTCACATCATCAGTTACAAAATTATTTTTTGTATAAATTAAAAATTAGCTTTATTACAAAAATAAATTGTAAATATAGAATCCTAATTTCAATTAAAAAATAAAATGCTGCCATATAAATTTTATTTTTCATTTTAAAACACTTTTTATTTCTATTTATTATTATTTTACTATAAATTGCTAAACTATTTTTAAAGTGTCACTTTAAATGTCCATTATTTCTTTATATATATATATATATATATAATATCAAGTCATCCAGGTTCTATATCTAGAAAAACTATTGCTTTACTATTAAAACAATGGTATTTAAAATAATTTTCTGAATAAAAAATTTTTAACTGTACCATGTTTTTATAACCATTTTCATTTACTAGTTAGTTTTTTATAAATTAGTTTAAAATCAATTACAAATTTCCAGCCATACAAACATACAAGAAAGTGAGTTAATAAAAACATGGTAATCTGGAACCCCTGTGTCCCCAGAGCCATGAAATTGAATACATAGATGCAACACAACCCGTGCTATCAACAGGTGGTCTTTGTTCATGTAAGTTCAGGAGTTACGGGGCCCTTTGTGGAAATTGGGGCCAGGGTTTCAGACTAGATTTTCTTTTCTTTTATTTATTCATTTTCATGCATTGGCATCCACTTCTCAGCTATGGTCCAAATTTCAATTCTCTAGCTGATCGGAAAGTTAGTTTAAAGTCAATTACAAAATTACACGCAAACAGACATACAAGCTTCTTTGGCAGCCCGGGTTCGGGACTACAACTTCTTTTTTTACATTTTCATTCATTGTCATCAACTTCTCCAAATTTTAAGTCTCTAGCTCATTGAAGAGTTAATTAGAAATCAATTACAAAATTCCACTTGGACAGACATACAAGAAAGCGAGTTAATAAAAAAACATGGTAAACTGGGGGCCCTTGTTTGACCCCAGTGCCACGAAATTGAATACGTAGATGCAACGCGATCCGTGCTATCAACAGGTGGTCTTTGTTCATATAAATTCGTGTAAGTTCCAGAGTTACAGGGCCATTTGCCGAAATCGAAACCCTTCTCTATGGAGGCCCGGGTTCGAGACTAGAATTTCTTTTTTCACATTTTCATGCATTGTCATCCACTTCTGAGCTATGGTTCAAATTTCAAGTCTCTAGCTCTTCAGGATGTTAGTTTAAAATCAACTACAAAATTCCACCCGGACAGACAAGAAAGCGAGTTAAAAAAACATAGTAAAAAGAGACATGTGCTAGACTATTGATTGCTTCTCTGGTTATGAAAACATGTGATTTTGTCAATACTGAATTTTTCTGAACTTTAAAAGTGGAATAATTCTAATTTGACAAATTCCTAGCAATACTTTCAGCTTCCAATTATAACCATTAAACCCAGTGTTTTGTAACTTGTAGGGGGAAGCCCCTGGGACCAAATGATATTTTTGCTAGAGAGCAATGTGCTACAATCAAATCAGTGTTGTGGAAATCATTCCTAAATAGTTATGGTGTTACATTTGCCCTCAAATTTGAGTACAAGTATTAAAAATGCTACCTCTTACTTTTTGTTAAATTGAAAAATTTAAAAATTTATGTTCATTGTTTGAGTCTAATTTTTCTGCTATGATTTAAAACAAATAACCAATTTTTGGTGGTAATTGAAAAGGAATAGATGAGTAGTGATATCTTAGTGATGCCATAGCAAAGAAACTTTGTTCTGAAAAACAAGCTTAATAATCCAATTAAATAAAAATTGTTTGTTGCATTAAACTTTTTTTTGTATTTATGAGACTTGCAAAATATGTGAAATTAATAATAATAGTAAAAAAAAATATTGTTCACTATAATTAGTGTTTTTTTTAACCCTCTAAGTGTTATGCACTAAAATTCCTGCCCAACTAGAGATGCTTCGAAAACACACCACACGTATTTTTTTTTTACTTCAAAAGCATGTGAGATGTATTTTTCCAAAATCCTTTCCCCCCTTTAAAGGTTTAACATCTTGATAAATATTTAGGGACGGTTGCAGTGACATAATGGATACTGACAGTAAGTTTTATGGCTCGTTGGGAACCCTGTGTTCTGACCTTGGAGCAATTGTAATAAACTGGTGAAGAATTTCTTTAGACCCCAGTTATTGTTTGATAGTTCGCTTTTTTTGAGATTTTATTGGGTTTGAATTAAATAAATTATTTGATACAGTTTTTAAGTTTTGAAAAGTTCCAACATAAATTAAATATATAATAATTCACTTTTAATTTTATATTAATTTGAAGCTTTTACAAGTTGGGACATGGGAGGGTAATCTGCTATTTTATATAGTTGGGGGAAATTACTTTTTAAGTATATTCTATTGCTCCATTTTTCTTATCTTAATTAATGCTTTCAGTTTTTAAAACATGCTTATTTCATTATAAGATGTCAAAAAAATTAATAAAACACCAAGCACTTCAAAATTTAAAACCTTTTAAACTTTTCAACTACTAAAAAAGTAATTTTTAAACTTCTGAATCAAATAATTTGAAAAATTTTCTTATACTTTGATAAAAATAACGAGAAAAGCAAAACTAATTCAGATCCATTAGGTTTGTTTTAGATTTCAAAGCCAAATGCGTAAGGCATCCTATGTACAGTTCCTAGTTTTGTATAGTTTAGATACACCAAATTATATTTGAATTTTAAATTCTTGAACTTCAGTTTTCTTCAAGGAGAACATGAATGAGGGTTTCCCCTCAAATTCATATTTTTAAACTTGAATGTTCGAATAAATAATAAGAAGAAATATCTGGACACATTTACAGTTGACATTTAGGCGTATAAATAAATATAAAGATCAATTTTAAATTCAAGTTTAAAAAATATCTTTATGCAAAAGACTTCAACATTTATCTTTTTTAAAAAGCTAACTGAAGAACAATTAATTAAAATCTGGATAGTTTTTGCAATCTCAACCATACAAAACTAGGAATTTTACATTAGAAATTTCATTTGAAATTTCGACAAAAAAACATACATTGCGCATATGTAGTTAAAAATTGTTTTCCATAAGTACTAACAATTCTTTGAATATAATAGTAAATTCAGATTTTAATATATAGCATCTTTAGCTTTTTTTAATATATTTCAAAAATTTCGTACAATTCAGTTGAAAACATCATGTTAAGAGCAAAAAAATTTGATGAATACAATAAATTTTTACATAGTAGCAAAGCTGAGACGTTTAAACATCAGAATGGAAAATTGAGTATATCTACAATAGTTTTTGAAATATTTATTTAAAAGCTCAGAAAATCTATGCATTATATTATACTTAATATTAATTAAATAGTTAACATATATTAATAATAGTCATGTAATAATTTGATGCATTCATATACTATTAAAAATTATATTTGTTGTTGCAAATCTTAAGAATTTTATGTCATTTTAAATTCAGATTGATGTAGAAGATATAAAACAAGCGTCTAAAATGCAGTCTGCAATGACATGATCCTGACAAACAGAAAATGGCATTTTCAAGGGACCTGCTGTTCTGACAGGTGCCGCTCTAGCAGTTACAGTTTTCAGGGGGGAAATAATAAAATTATAAATACAAAAATAAGTCCCGTAATTTTCTATACATTTTTATAACAAAGAATTGTGAAATTGACTTCCAATACATTGTTGCGTTTGACAATATCTAAGGTAACCAACCGTACTTTAGATAGATTTGTACTACTTTTTCATAAACGGTACTCCTTTTAAAATTTGTAAAGTCAAATTACCCCTTTTGTACTCTTAAAGTTTGTATGAACTATAACGGTTAATATTAATTTATGCAACTTTTTGAATGTTCTTATTTAGCCATTTCCGTCCATACAATTTAGAAGGGAAAAAATTTGGTCTCACCCATTCATTAGGAAATTCTATAAGATTCCAACATTAAGTTTTATTTTTCATCGAATAGGATTGTATCACTTTGGGGATACCCCTTTAATAAACATTTGCAATCGTTTGTAAATTAAACATTTTTCTTTCAATTATGTTTATTTTAGAAGGAACTTTGATTTTTTAAACGTACTTGCTTGATAAGATGTATATTTGTGTATCCAAAATTATATGCTTTTTCCTCTTCTAAAAGCTTTTAGGATTTTAGAAATGATCTTGCAATCCATGAACGTTTTATAGTCATCTATTTAAAAATGAAAAAGGCATTTTTATAGCTGAATTTTTTATGCTTTGTTTATAAATATAAAAAATTATTTTTAGCAATAGCTAATAAAATGCACTGAAATAAGTAGAGGAATAAGATTTTTACTTATTATGAATATTTCTGACTGCAGTAAAATATATTTAAATTTCAGTTTCTTTGCAACTTGAATAGAAGTTGTTAGCAATTCTATGAAGAGGTTGATATTGAATATAAACTCATTGGCATAAAAGTGAAGTGTTTTATTTTGATACAGCACCACTAAAATAAGGCTCATTTGCAGTTATATGATCAGCTTCAGTGTTATTTAAAATTTTCAGAAGTATTCTACGTGTACGAAAACCTTCTTTCAAAACCATGCGTCACAGTCTTCTCAACAGCAGCCGCTATTTGTGTACACTCAAAAAATTTATTACAGGATACTTTTTCAAATGTTTAAATTTGGTACAAATACATTGCAGAATTGTTGGTTAAGAGCAAAATTGTTTTAAGTGTACTATTTTGACAGATGAAGTTAATTGGGGAGAAATTTTTCTCACAATAGAATTTGTAATGACTGAATTGTGTGAAAGATGTAGTTATCGATGAGAATTTTCATTTAACACTAAATAAACAGAAAGATAAAAAAGTTTTAACTTGAATAGAGAATGGTTAGAAATACTTTAATATTTTGAAGAAAAATATATCCCCATGTATATTGAAAATTTTTGCTTAGTATAAGTTGTTTGAAAGGGAGAACACAATAAAGCAAAAGTTAGACTTTTTCCCGAAAAAATTCATTTAGCATAAAAATATCATTTATAGGATTAAAATATAATTGAATAGAGGAAGATTGATTTTATTTCATAAGTCTAATCATTGTATGTAATAATACTCCATTTATTCTCTTAATGTTTAAAAAGAGAGAGAGAGATGATCACATTTACTCTTTTTTTATCTCATTACATTTTTTTTTTTTTAAAAAAACATTAAGATGTGCTTGTGTGTTTTCTTAGTCTCATATTCAACGATAAATACAGGGTGCTTTTTCCTACATATTTCATACCTAAATAATTTTATTTAAAAAAAATTTTATTTTATAAAAATGACAATTTTTTTTTTTTTTTTTTTTTTTTTGTTTAAACAAATATTTTTCAACTTTTAATTCGTCATTTTTTCAAGTTTTTTTTAAAATTTTTATTTATTTTTTAACTTTTTATTTTCTTGTAATTTTATTGCAACTAAACAGATTGGGGAACAACCAAGTTGGACCCCACTTTTTTCATACAAGATTCACCCAAAGCAACATCACAGCTGTGAGCGAGTGATCTCCCGGTTTTAAAATAACAAAGAGGCCAAACTGAGTAATAAAATCATCCCTTCTAGACCTCCCACAAAATTAAAAAGGGAAGGAATAAAATGTTGCATTTTCGAAGGAGTTTGCAAACAAGAAGTAAACGCTTTCGGAATGATTTTTCAAGACAAGAGAAACTCTCAGAGGGTTGAGATACATGAACAATTTAGACACAAAATATAAAATATTGTTTTGTAACCAGTTGAATAAATTTTAATGTAAAAAATAATTAATAAAATTGGATTGTTACAAAAATTAATAGATATACAAATTTCTTGATTGAAAATAGAGCAGAAATATTTTGGAAACTGCAACATTAACATGTATATGGAACTATATGATTTTTAACACCTCAAAAATCCACATATTCTGTCACTTTTAAAATGTATTCTAGTCTTAATATATGAAGATTTGAAAAGTAATTATTTTTAAATTTGAATTATATAATATATGTACTTTGACATGTGAATTTAATTTCTAATTTCAAGCCTAAATTATTTTGTAAAGCATGACTGTCTTGCAAAAAATAAATAATTAATTAATTAAAGTACATCTTCTCTAAACTGTAATAATCATTTTTAAATATTGTTTTTAGATTACAATTTTTTGCTGATGGATTCTTGCTTCTTAGACTCTTTATTTTTAATGTTTTTGCTTTTTTCCTTTCAAATTAAAATATTGATTTTATAAATTCATAGATTTAAAATCTATGAACTTTAAATTTCAATTTCCTAGCTATATTTTTATTCCTCCTCTTTCTCTGGAAATGATTTTTTTTCCTAGACTAAATTAAATTTAAATAACTAAAAGTAGTTATTATGATGAAATTGTCGTTTTTTATTTTTATTCTTGTGTTTCAAAAAAGATGCTTATCGAGGTGAAATTTTTTTTTGTAATTGCAATAATTTCTGGTTCTTTTGCAAACAGAATCTTAAAAAGACTCCTCAGGCACAGACTGAGGCTATTCTCCAACATGAAATTAATCGTCTGACTGGAGAAAATGTGGTAAGCCTCCTTTTTTTAAAATTCTTTTCTGTACGTTCTAAATGTAATGTAAAAAAAGTATCCTAAAAGATTATCAATTTTTCTAATTTGTCTATGTATTTGACATGCCAATGGATTAAATTATTTCTAAACTAACTAAATTTGAAATTCAAATAATTATTTTTTAAAAAAATATCATAAATAAGAAGTTCAGTTCATTTGTGTTTAAAAAGTTCTCATTAACCTCATAAAATCTTATTTCTCAGAATGTATGCTTTATTATTCATTTAGTTCCATTCAGACTTTTTAAATACTTAAAAATGCTTTTCCATATTTAGATAAAGGGTTGTAAATCTTCCGTTTTCACTTTTTTTAGTATCAATATATTTATTAGGCAATATTTTGACTAATACCTAAATAAATATATTTTTTTAAGTCACATTTCAATATAGCTTTATTACAGATGATAGTTGTTTTGTGTGTTTCCCCCTCCCTATGATGTATTCTATATTCTTATTAGAAGAAAAATGTATAGTTTTCAAGGCCATTATATTTTTCTAAATTCTTTTTTTTAATACATTGTTATGATTTCTACCATTCTTATCCAAGGCTACTGGGAAGAGACTATAATTGATATTGTATTATTATTCTCACAGATAGTGGCTGAGCTGTCATAATCGCGAATTCATAGCTGGCATTAATTCTATTGAGTCTTGGGTTTTAATCCTGGGGCCCCAAAAGATCTACCAAGTAAAGGGGCTGATCCACATTAAATCTGTCAATGCTTAAAGTTTTCCACTGACTTGGAAATTTGGAGAGAAAGGTCTTGGGTGTGTTGTTTTGAAGTACAACCTTAATAAATCAATACACACAAATAGGAATTGCCCATCCAGATTTATTGATAATCCATACATTTTTCTTTAACTCTTTTGTGAATTCATGAAAAATAAATAAAAATTTATTGAATTGCATTCTCTTTATTTTAAAAGATACTATGAATTTCTGAATAGCATTTAATTTGCCTTTTGTTTCTAAATCTATTATTTAAAGTTTTTAGCTCATATAAATTTTTTTATGCTCCATTTCTAATAAAAAAAATTTTTAATTAGTTTACATTAATCTAATTCAAAAGGAATGAACCATAGCATTTACTTCTGAAAATATCTGTTTGTCATTCAATATCAGAATAGTAAAAAAAAATTTTAAGTAAACAGTAAAAGTGATTACTAAGAAATGAGAAAAGAAGCAGTTTTAAATTTAATTGAGAATTGTTAAATAGATAGTAGTTAAAATATTCTTTTGATGTACATAACAGTTACCATAAACGTTTTGTGAACAGCCTGGACATTTTAAATAAAAAAAATAAGTCAAAAATTCTTAATAAATTTTATACAAGTTTATTTTAGGTATTTAATAAAAGCTGATAATAATTAAAAATATTTGTAGAAAATATATTTTGAATTTATGTGCCTAGTTTTCTCAAGAATTTTGTTAACTTTTTAATAAGAAAAGAATAGCATCATTATCAAAAACTCACAAGTATTATCAAGAAGATTATATTCTCTGTGAAATGGTCTTAAAATGAAATAGTTGCTTTCTTCATAATAAAATGCTTATGAATTTATCCCCCCCCCATTTATGTGTAATATTATGCAAGAAATGAATTATTTCATGTAATTTTAAAGAAGTATATTAAATTAATATACTTACAATATTTTTTTTAGAATTTTGCATAGATGACTTACTATGTAATTTTATTTGTACATGTGTAGTAAATGCTGTGTGTGTAAGAATATGTAACAAAATGGCAGAATAAGTTTAATTATTTAAAATACAGTAAAATTAGGAAGCGTTTGTTTTGAAGTAAATTTCTATGAACTTTTTAAACCTAGGATCTGAGGGAAAAGATTGATGTGCTGTCTGATCAGATTAAGAAGTATAAAAAGCAGCTGAAACTGTATGCAAAGAAAGTTAAAGATACAGGTAATATCTAATTTTAAAAAGTATCTATAGACTAGATTGAGAATACATTCAGTTAAACTATGTTCAATAAATGTGAATAGTTTAGAATTTATATATGCACTCTACAACAAAAAAATGACGCACCAAGAAGGAATTGCTCGATTGTAATGAAATTTCATATGCAAGTACATTTGTACTCGTGTGCGATTGGCACACAAGTGTCCACCCTGACCATTCACAGACGGCTGATAGAGTGAAATTTATGCTGGTACCGAGCGCTACTCCACCTACCACTCACACCTGTGCACTGTCGAGCCAGATTACAGTGGTGCTTGGCTCGATCAGGTTGGAATCATGCTGACTGGAGATGTATAATGTTTAGCAATGAATCCCGCTTCCAACTGTGTCTTGACGATCATCGGTTTTGTCAGGAGACACCCAGGGCAGTGTGCAAATCCAGCTTTCACTATTGCACACTGCATAGGCCCTCCACTGGGGTTTATTGTCTGGGTTGCCATATCTTTTGACAGCCAAACCCCTTTGGTCATCGTTAGAGGCACACTAACTGCACAGTGTTTTGCTACACTTCCTTTTGCAGTACCCTGGCCTTATTTTTCAATAAGTTAATCCCAGACCACATACAGCATGTGTTGCTATGAACTGTCTTACTGCTTGTCAAACACTTCCTTGGCTAGCCAGATCTCTCTCCAATTGAGCATGTCTGGGATATGATGGGAAGGTGATTGCATGTACCAGGGAATGTTGATGACCTGGCCCGACAATTGTAGCATATTTGGCAAGAAATGCTGCAGGAGACCACATCATGGTGCTTATTACTCTATGCCACATCATGTGGCAGCTTGCATCCAGGCTAGAGGTGGATCAACACCTTATTGAGCTTGTTACTATTTTGCTCTTAAATATTTCATTTAATTTCTCTGAAATTTTATTTATTTTCTGTTTTGTATGTAATCTTTCTACCCACCAATTTTTCTCTCAACTGAACAACTCATTCTTGGCACATCATTTTTTTTTTTTTGGTTATAGAGAATTTTTTTTATTTGTTTATATAATCAGGACATTATCGTTAAGTACAATGAAAATTTGTGACTAGTACTCTTGCAGTGTAATAAAATGTCCCTCTTATAGTTCTTCAGGTAAATTTAAAGTTTTCATTTAATTCCTGATTTTTTTTGGATACTTAATAAATTAAACTCTTCTACTTAATAAATTTAAAAACTGTGATAATTTCCTTAAACTGTTTATTTATGGGTGCAAGAAAAAATTACTCATAGAATTTTATTTTAAAAATATTTGTTGTTCATATATAGATGTCTTAAATTTCTTTTTGCTTTCAAATTCCTTTCCCCCCCCCCCCTCTTGACTTTCAATTTCTTGTGATCTTTATTCAACTTTTCATATATATTTTTCTAATATTTATAATTTTTTACATTATCGTCAATATACTTTCTTGAATGCCTCAAATAGGTCATTATCTTTGCTTTGTTGATTTGAATTTGTTTCTGTTTATATATATTTGTAAAGATTTTTTTGTTACTCTCAACATTCATTTGTACGTTTTATTGTACTTAAAAAGCTGAAAGTTCTCATCTTTTTATGGTGTTTAAAATAAATTATCATAAAAACTTTGGGCCATTAGTTCAAGTAAAAGCTTTTAAATTTTCATTTCTTATTATAGTATGGCTGTAAGTTAACTAAATGCTAAATAATTTTCATTGATTATTCTATGAATCTTACTAATGCATTTTAGAAAATATCATACATAAAAAAAAAATCTAGAATTTAGCTGGGGACCAGATAATTGAACATTTGATCTTCCTCCTTAGATTTTTATATGGTTCTTCAGTAAATGGCAACATTTGCAGAGATCAAAGAATGGTTAGCCCCAATGCCATGCCATGAAGAAAAAAAAAATTATTGAAATAGAATTTGTAGCTACTTGCATGCCTGTTTAAATTCCACGATCTATGACATGCCTAATTAGTCCATAATTTTTGCTGGGAGATTTCTCCTTTTGAATTGAAATCAAAATCCTTTTGTACTTTCTGTAGTTTTGCTTTCATTATTATTATTTTTGCATGTGAAAATAGCTTTTATACTGGGATCAGAGTGATTTCAAGATCAGTGAATTTAATATCTCTTAGTAGATGTTAGCTCTGTTTAATCAGATGAGGATTTGAACTCAGTAAGGATATGGGTAGAAGAAGGATACAGGAGCAGGTCCTGTGTTCCTTCTAGTTTCAGTTTTACAGAAAAACCCAAAAGTATTGGTAAATTTTAATTATAATTTGATTCTCTATATTTTGAATGTTGTTGTTTTTCCCCGACGATTCTGTGCTGCAGCTGATTTTACATGAACAATATATCCTATAAACAATGTCTTCATTCTCAGAAATCTAAAAATCATTCAAAGCAGGAATGGCATTCAACTTATAAGGAAAGGATCAGAATTTTATTTTATACGTGGACCATGCATGTTATAGGCAAAAAAAGTCAGCTAAGCCATGGTATTGGTCAAAAAATGAGAAAAAATTATTTACCCCTTCAAAGAAATTGATGTCTTACAATATCACATTTTGAAACCCTGTCAGCATTTTTCTAGTAATGAGAATTATGATCCTAATATGCAACCAAATTTAAAACAATAAAATTTGGCCTATTTATTAAAAAAATAAACAAGTTGAGTTAAAATGCAGTTACCTTTGAACAGGATGTATCTATTGAAAAGAAACTTCTTTATATAAAAGTAGATTTGCTTGGAAGTAGTATCTCCTTTGATGAATGCCAAATTCGGCATATATATGTATATATTTATTATGCAAAGCAAAAAAAAAAAGTCTTACATTATTTTAAAGGATAAGACACTCTTTTTTGTGAAGATTTTTTGAATTCTCTAAATTTATGCAAGGGGCTCTGACGCTAATGGAGCATTTGCTACACATATGGGATACCGAGTAATATTAGATAATTATTATTATTCTCCAATTTTAACTGGCATGCTTGTCAAGTATAAAACTTATTTTTATGGGACAATCATTCTCAATTAAAAAAAAGCTCCTAAATTAAGTGAAATTTTTTTTAAAAAATTACACTGTAGCATTTTGATGTGGGAAAGCTCTCATTTTGATATAAATAGATGAAAATTATGTATCACTTATTTCAATTATTCATAATTCAGAGATGAGTATAGTGAAATAGTCTACAGAAGAAAAGGTGGAGATGGTTGTCAACTATGACACCATGGGTGCCATTGATCATGTTGACCAAATTTTGTCATCTTATGCCATCCCAAGGAAATGTGGAAAAAACTATTACAAAAAAAATATATAGTTTTTCATTTATTCGAGCAATGAATTTGGATTCCTTATGTCCTGTTTAAGGAAAAGTTTTTTTTACTACACAGCTTCAGTTTCAATTAGGTTTGGTATATGAATTGGTAAGTACAACTCAGAGTTGATGAGCAACAAAAGAAGTGAGATATTGTGAAACTTACTCTACCAACTGAAAAAAAAACCTGTAAGAAGATTTGATGTTTATTTTGCAGCAAACAAAGCAGTAAAGATAAAAGGGTCAGAAAGGAAACTAGATAGTATTGTAAGCTGTATATTTGTACCTAATGCTTTTACATGTTTTGAAATATTTTCACATGCAATGTGAAATTTTTTAGGAAAAAATAAGCAAAAAATCATAATAATCTGTAATAAATTATTTCAGTTTTGTCATATATATATGCATAGAGGTTCCAAGAAGTAAAGTAGCAAGCCCACTCAGAGGAATTAAAAAATTTATTTAGGAATTAAAAAATATCTATGTGATGTAGGAGAAGGCACAGGTACATATTACTTCTCTTCACAGTCACCATACTTATCAAGGCATTTGTTCTATCTGTATACCAAATCATTGAAACCATGCATCATAGAAATAAGCATCAAGGTTGTGTTTAAGATGGTTCAAGATGGCTTGCTGAGGGTTCTGAAGTATTGACCTCCCAAGTTTCTTTAAAGATCCAAAGAAATTGAATTAAGTTGGTGCAAGGCCCGGACTGTAAGGGAGAGGATCCAAAACCTATCACCAAAAACACTCCTGTCTTTGTGACTTGTACCATACACTTCTTATTTCAATTGTGAACCATGTTTCTGTCAACACATCCTTCTTCTGAGATTTAGTCATTTTACTGGAGAACCAGTTCTATCTAACAGCACCATTCAAATGTTCTGATCATCTTCATTATCTTTAGAGGGATTTTTATTCATTTGGGTAATTTGCATACCCATTAGAGCTCTTGTTACCTTACTTTTTGAAACACCTATGTATATATACGCCTATGTATTTTGATGCTTTTAGTGGTAAGATTTGAAAACTATTGTCCACATATTTTTTATATAAGTTTAATAATTATTCTTATGTAGATACTTATTTTAAACAGCTGGTAGCAGTAGAGTTAATAGATGTAGTATCAGAGTGTATTTTTAAAATTTAAAACTTAGTTGTGTATGACAGGGGGGAAAAGGCTGGAAATCGGTGTTCAAAACACCACATATTTGGGGGGGGGGCAAAAAACTGCTTACTAACAAAAATGTTTTGTATTTTCAAATTTAGAATAGAGCAAACATATGTTTATAAATCTTCATCAATAAAAAAAAATACTTTTTTAGAGGTAGGAAATTTGGAAGGGAAAAAAATGCCACCCAAAGGGGTTAATTTAAATCTCCCCTTAGAATGGTATTTTTTTTAAAAAATTTCAGACCTTACAAATTCTTTTATAGCAAGGAAATAAATTATTAAATGTTCACATTATTAGTAGTAACAACTCAACAGTAGATTTCTTATTGAAAAGTTTGATCATTTTAAGTTCTAATTTTTTTCTCATAGTGGAAGTCTTACTGTTTTGTTCCCAAAAACGCTTTTAATTAATGTTACCCCTATTGTGCTGTTTGTTCAATATGTGTGTACTTTGTTTTAGTTTTAACTGTGAAATACTGTTTCAAATTTCTGTATAAAATGCATTAATTGTTTAAAAAACACTGAACAACTATCATTCTGCAAAATTAAGAGTAATCTTTGAGAGAATTATTATTATTATTATTTTAATGATGCAAAGAGAAGTTACTAAACTTTCTTCTGTGTATTTTGCTAACAATTAATTGTTTTGCTAAAATATTATTAAATAAATTTATAGTTTTTTTCAAAAATATTTTATTTATATGTTTGTAACAGGTTGTGATTGTAGCTTTGTGCATATTTAAAATTGACACTTTCATAATGAATGATAAATATATATATATATATATATATATATATATACTGGAAGACTTTTTTAATAAATGCATTTTACTAAACCTATTGCTTTAAAAAATAACATGTGCTTTTTTAATTCTTTCTGCTCTTTATCTAATCTTGTTGGTATGGTGGTGGTCTCAGGTGTGGTTTCCAAGCGATCTTCTGTTATTCTCGGACTGCAAGGTGAGTTCTCATTTCCTTATTTCCTCTGTAATCTGCATCTTTCAATAACCAAAAAATAATGTGTATGTGTGTTCTAGTGGCTTTTATTAAATATGTCAGATAATGAGTGAAATTCTTTTTATCTGAAACTGTTTCTTATGAGGCATAAATATGATCATAAATTCAAAGAGATTTGGGAAATATGTTCATAATTAACATCTCTTTTATTGAAATGGACAAAAGACATTCAAACTTATAAGTTTTTATCATGAAAATGTTATTTTAGTATTTATTTGTAATATTAAGCAGTGTATCTGATGGCTATGTGAAGTTATTAAGACTGCATTTTGCAATAAATTCTTGAGTATAGATATATTTTATTTAGGCGTCTAGCCACCCATTTTCCACTTAACGGATTATTATTATTTTTTTTTAAGTATGTGTCTGCTTAAGATTCTGAAAATGACAGTTATTTTTTTTAAATCTTCCTCTTCTAAGAAACATTGATTCTCCTCCTATGAACTTTTGCTACAAACAATATTTTTATGATGAACAGTGTTGACATTTGAGGTAATCAAAGTAACATGCATTTCTATATGATTGATAAATCTCTAGATAAGAATAGTTTATATAAATTTTTATATATCTTAAGGAAAAATATTTTTCATGGTTACATTTTATTCCTTGTGCTTTGCATTTTAAAAGGAACAACCATATCATTTTCAGGAGACGTTACCTTAGAACTTGAACCAAAGGAAAAGCCCAATGATATGCCACTGGTAAAGCACAAGGAGGTGTCATATTTAGGCATGTTTGAATATAAGAAAGAAGATGAACACATAATTATTAAAAATCTTATTTATGGTAAGCAGTATGATTCAGTGCAAATGTGTCTTAAAAGTTTTTAATAAGCTGTTTTTAATTAGTTACATAAGTAACTAAGAAAATGTTATTTTACATATATTATTTTATTTAGGAAATTAATATTCCTAAATAGTCATTACTTAAAAGCAACCCATAAAAAATATAGGCAGAGCTTTCAAAGTGTCTTTTGACTAGGATCTCAATTATTTATTATTTCTTTTATCAACAAGTCACTCGTAAAGATTTAAATGGTTGTTTAATGTTAAAAAAGAGGTAATAATTAATGTGCAAAAAAAATTCAATCAAATATATACTGCTGTGAGCTGTTTTCTTACCATTCATTTTCCACATAAATTAAAAATAATGTACTTTTGTATGCTGTGTAGCAAGTGTTCATTTAGATTTGTAGCAGGTATTGAAATGTAATGTTGTTCAAATTGTAATTATTTACTAAGTTCTTTCATTGATTGAAAAGATATTATTCTTGTCATAGTTTTTCAGCCAGCGGACATTTCTGTATCCTGTTTTACCAATATAATGCAACAAATTTTATATCATAAGTTTATCAACTTTTCTGCTCAGCAAATAGTTTTGTGCATATTTTACAAAGAATTTTTCTATCAGGCTATAGAATCAGGCCAAAGAATGTTTCTATCTATTTTCGCTTCCAAAATTGATACCTTTGAATCACAAAAGGTATTTACAAAAGGTCTTACAAAAGGCCTTTACAAAGCTATTCAGATGGCAGTGCAACTAGGATAGGACTACACGAATGGCAGCTACTTCACCATCAAAAGCAATTGTGCCTTAACCAGTTGTAAAATAAAAGGAGAAAAAATGGTTGTAAACTTCTGCATTGCTGGTGTCCTTTTAAAGGCTTCCATCAATATAAATATGCACCCAATCAGGTTCAGAATATAGGGTGCTTATCATATAAAGAGCAAGTGCCGTTAAAATCAAGATGCTTAGTTCCTTTTTAACTGCCTAGGTGAGTTCAGTGTGGATTCACAAACCTTTAGCAATAATTGAATCCAAAAGCAGGATTAAAGGCTTAGGATCAAAATTGATATCAAGTAGTTCCCTTAGTTCCTGAATATCCTGTACAAAACCACATTGGATCTTCAAACACCTTGTCTTAGGAGAGCTCGCCCAAAAGAGAGAGGCAACCAGATAATCAAGTTATTCTTTTCCATAATAGTGGAGCCTTTTCTTTGAGTTGAAGGTTTGCTTTCATTTATAAGTATGACATCAATTGGCATTGTTTTCACGAATCCCTTAGTTATCTGCAGTGCTTGATTTTGGGCCTTATTGAGTAATTCAGTAACAGAGTTAGATGCTGTAATCAGAGGCTCACAATAATAAATAATGGGCAAAATAAATAATTTATATGTTAGAGATTTAAAGTATGGTTAGAGCATCCCATCTAGAACCTGCCAATCAGTTCAAAAATGTCATTCTATTTGAGACACAATCTACAGTGTTTTCAGTATGGGTTCTTCAGGATAGATTCCATTCAAAGGTTATACCTAAATAATTGAACTTGTCAGTTTCAGGAATGACATATCCTCCATAAAGGTAGATTAATGTGCTAGGGTTGGTGTGTTAGTGAGAAAATGATTGAGACTGTTTTATCCAGATTATATATTATCAGGTAATCTTATTATTTTCATCACACTATTGCTCCGAGGCCTCTAGAGCTAAATTCAAGCCATATGTACTTTTTGGTGCTGCCTATTTCTTGAAGAATTCTATTTACATCACAAGGTCATCTGCATAAAGCAGATGCCTGATTCCAGGAAACAATTTGAGTTGGTGGGAAAGATCATTAATATAAGTATTGTAAGAGGGTGCAGCTGTTTGCATATTGTATCCTGAGGTATAATCCAAATTTTAGAACAATCTACTTGGAAAAGCCTCTATATAACTGACTTTACAAATGTACTGGCTGAGAAAACCGTGGAACCATCTAAACAGGTTGTTCTCGACACCATGGTTAGCGAGTTTTAGGAGATTTTATCAGCAGAAGGGTCATCATCAGACCTCAGTCAATATTTGGCTGTTATCCAAAGTATCTTTGATATTCTGGCTGAGAAGTGGTACCTTTTGTTTGGTTGAAATGAATTGTCTGAATCCAGCCTGTTCCTCTGGATTCAGACAATTCAGCATGGAAATTATTGGTTTCAAGGAGCCAATTAAGCCTTATGCAAATCTTTCCTTAATTTTTTTCATTATACTGATTAGTGGGATAGGCCTGTAACATTGCAGATTCTTTTAATCTTTTATCTTTTTTGCAATTAAAAACAGCATTGTAATTGTTAGTCTTTATGCTTAAACAAAATCTGAAGTCTTCCTTTAAATCAAGTTAGCATAATTCTGATGTAAATCATGTAGAAAATTTTAAATATCTCATATAGTGTAATATACAAAGGGAAAATTCCAGATTGTCAGATAAATTTAAGTATTGCATTAACAAACAACACAAAGATGATCTAGCTATAGATTCCTAAGACTTCAAATGATGTATTACATAGAGATAAAAACTAGAAAACAATGTATAAAACATGCCTTTTGATTACCAAAAAAAAAAATTGCATGTATGAAGTCAAGAATGAAACACTCCTTGGTTAGGAATTGAATTGCTAGACAGCTAATCACTTATAAATGTACATCTTGGTAAATTGTGCTTATGTAAAGCACAATCCAGACTTCCGATTGATGCTCTTGCTAAGTCGACTTCAAACATAGTCACATCTTAAACATGATTATATGGTGATGATACAAGGTCAGATATGTTTTTCTTTTACCTTGTAACTCTGACATTGCATGCAGTTTCTCACTATTCTATGAACAATTTCTGTGCCTCTCTGAACTCAATCTTTTCGACAGGATACTCTGAAAAATCTTGAGTTCCTGTGTAACAGCTTGTCAAATAAAAGTGGTTTATAGATCTTAAAGATGCATTCATTGGTAGCAACACTGTTGACTTGAAAGACAGCATATCAATATGTTATGTAATTTTAGTTTTCACCCTTATAAAACCCTTTTTGTCTTTGAAAGGACTCAAATAGCATATGGAATTTATATCTGAATAATGTGCTTGTATAATTGAAATGAGAGTCCTGGTATGTTGTTTATGAGATGATGGGGCAATAATAGGAATCTCCTGAATTCGATTTTCAACAAAAATTGCCTTATTATTATGCTATTAATCATTATCCCCCAAAAAATGCCTTCATAGAATCAATCCAACAAGTCATTTGTATGTCAGGGATATTCAAAGCCATTCATATCCAGTTTACCAGCCTAGTGCTATTGCGACTCATAATTAAATCCAGCCTAGCAATAGTAACTTCCTTTAGGTGCTCAACCTTGATTTTCCCCAAATTTACTGTGTTCATGCCATTGGAAAATTTTGTTTTCAAAAATAAGTAAGGGGGCATTAGCTTCTTTGCAAACATCAACAAGCATATATATTGGAAGAGTAGTTAAATTCTACATTATGCTTAATCACAAATGCAATTTTTAATATCATCAAGCAAAGAGACAGGCCTGGACAGCTTTAATTTCTATGTTTTTTTGCAACAGAAGTTTTTGGAGGCAAGATTGTTGGTCATAATATATGTTAAAGAATTTTTGAACCATTTTCAAATTTATTCTTTTAAGTAGTTTTTAATCTTTTTTTTTAATTGTTAATAGAAGTATTGCATTTTAAAAGAGCTTTCAAGATGTTCTAAATTCTTAAATTTCAAAACTTTTTTTTTTTGGAATTTATTCTCCCACCCCAATTTCACAGATTGAAACAACCCGGAGACATTTATTTTGATTTAAGAATGAATTCTTATATCCCCACAAAACAAAAACATTGCAAACTATCTACAATGTTTATACATTATTCCTTCATTTTCTACTGGCATAAAAAATTGCAAGTAGTCTAGCTTTTCATGATTAATACTTTGTTGAAAGAACCATTTTTCAGTGTCTGTCTATTTTCCAGTTGGATAACTTCTAAATCTGTCAATAAAATCTTCTATTTGCTCAATTAAATTAGACTCTTTATATAATAAATCATTCATTAAACTTTTCCCCTTATCTCAAGCAGACATATCAAACATTGGCTTAATTTTAGTAGTACTGTTATCCTTTTTAATTATCAACCTATGCTGCAAATTATGGGAAGTATTGGCCTTGTCTATAATTCTTTCAATGATTCTTAATTTTTTTCTCTCTTTAAACACATTTGCACAATCCTTAAAAAAGCCCTTGCTTCTTAGCATGCTGACACATACCACTTAGTTAATTCTTCATTGCTAGGTAATTTAATTGGATAATATTTGAAAGGCAACAAAATTTGGTATCTACCTTCAGGTAAAGTTTTTACATTATTTTTAGATTCTTCTATTACTTTACACTGTTCAATGGGTTTTCTTCGTATTCTCTGTTGAGTCTGTTGTACCATTTATATTAATATCCCACTACACACTAATTTAAGAGTTGATTGCAAATAAAGTGAAGTATGAATAAATGTATCGCTTACAACTATGGTTTCACAGTGTTATTAATTGATTAAGAAAGGAACAGTAGGTTAAAACATACTCGACATTTATTTACTTTCTTTGTGCAAATCGAAACTTTTACCTGTTGCCATTCTGATAAATATGATATTTAAAATATTTTCAGTTGGTGTGGGGCCAACCAAAAGAAGATGCAGCCGCTACAAAGGTTAAAATTTTTGGAATAGCATTGCTAAAATTGTATTTCCAGGACACTTCTCACATTTTCCCATCAAAACAAATCCTTAAGGAATTTCCATCAAGAATAAATCACATTTTAACTTTGTAGATTTATTACTAAATAATGTTCCCACTGTGTCTGCTCCCAGCAAGAAGCCACTTTCATTGTTGTCCGATTCCAGTTCAAACAAAACAATCTGTATTTGTTTCAACTCTTTGAGTATATGGAAAGAATTAAGCTTTAGCACAGTGTCAGTCATCTGTTATCAGAGTAAACTTCCTAAATTGCACCAAAACTGTCATTCTAATCAGATATTTGCAAATCATACATGTACTTAAACTGTGATTCCTCCTCCCCCAAACTGTGAGTTAATTTGAATGTCCTTTTTGGTTCCAGCTACAGATTCTTGGTTGCTTTATAACTATTGCTTAATTATAATTTAATTATATTGCTTACTATATTTGTTTAAATAACTATTTTTTGAAATTGTATCAATGATAGCACATTTTTTTTTTTCATTTTCATTTTAACAGTAAGAGTTATCAAATGTACCCCATTTTGACATCAGTTATTAGTCAATGTATTTTAGTGTTCTGCACTTTGTTATTATAATTATAATGGAACATGTCAAAGATTATGATTTTTTTTTTACACTTAATGCAAACGTTTTAAACAAGTTTTCTCTTATTGTCTAAGTTCATATTTCTTGCAGCAATGCAGTTTCTGTCAGAGCATTTTTTTCTCACAAAAAGGCAAACCAAAATTCTTCTACCAGGTTACTTTGAAAGTCGTGTTTAAAAGAGAAGATGCACTTGGATTCAAACAATTTTTTTCTTAGCATTATCTTTTTCGGTCAAAATTAGTTCCAAATCTGATCTGGTTAAACACATTCATCTCCTCACCCTAGATTTGTTTTAAAAAGCACATAAGATTTTCTAATAAATATTCATCAATTGTTTCCTTTAATTTGTGATTTCTTTCTCAACCTATTAGGACTTATTCTGGAAGGTAAGATTCTACAAGTGGTGTGAGAAAATCTCTGTATATCTTCTTGGTCCTTTCTAAACTTTCCTTCTGGATCATTGCAAAAGTCTTGGCAAGCCAGTGTTATTTTGTCTGGTGGTTATTTTTTTTCATAATGATGATAAATCTCATGCATAAATTTGTGCAAGTAGATATTTTGTTCTCAATCACTTTTTAATTTGCTTGTTTACTTTCAAGTAATTTAATGCTGTGGTTGGAAGCCTTCTGGCTACTCTTGCAGCTTTGAATTCATCACTACAGCTTGCAATAATTCCTAAAAGTTGTCATTCCCTAATCCCTAATATGATTTAATTCATGTGTTTTTGAATATTGGTTGCAAGATGCTGAATACTCTTTAGCATCAGTTCTGAATCTTTTTAGTTCAATTTTCGATAGTTTTCAAGGTTGGTCATTTTTTTTCCTGAACTGTTGATTTATCCATGATGGCTTGGGTTTGGGTTTTTATCTCCAAATATTGACCTCAATAGACTTCAACTGGTTGAAAATCTATTTAATATTCTTTCTGAGAATCTTTTTGCAGTAAAGTACCCATAAGGTTTTGACACTTTAAGTCTGGAGTCTATGTTGCAAGTTCTAATTTGACTTGTTTATCACAGCTGGTAAGGAAGAAGCATGGGCTTTTTGCTGAGTTTTTAATGTGACAGATTCATTTTAAGCTGGGCTGTTTATGGAATAAGATGTGCTAGTTATAGGTTCCTAAAGACATCAGATGATGTATCAAGGCAAGATAAAAACTGGGAGACGAAGTCTAAAACATGCCTTTTAATTGTCACAAAATGTTACATAAAGCAGACATCACGATTTTACCACAAATGGCAACATCCAGATACTGTTAACAAAAAACAAAAAATGATGCAAGTATTATATTAAGGATTTGATGCTTTTCTCTCCTTGGTTGGAAATAGTGACTGTTACAAACCCAACATTAAGTATTTAAAAAATTTACACTTTTGAGATTGATTTTATTCCATACCAAATGACAGCACATCTTATCTTCCCTTTGTTTAAAGGATCCATTGTCTGTCTCAACTGTTGCATTAAAATATTTCCTTGACATTTGTATCAGTGACTTGCTTCACTAATAGACTTATGAACCAACTACACTGGTGAAGAAACAAATGTTTTTTTTTTTTTTTTTGCAATAAAAAAACTAACAAAGCAAGTAAAACTAAACCTGGCCAAAGTATCTGATAGATGGAAAAACAAAAATGGATACAACCTGCATCATGAATAAGAAAACAGGCCACTTTTCCAGCACAGCAGCCGACTGGCACCCTATTGTCAATGACATATATATTTGTCATGGTAGCTGATATGATATTGCCTTTCATGTGAAAACTCCAAAGCTTATCACAAATGAAAAATAAAGAACCAATTATTCAAAATTGGATTATTCTTTCAAGAATTCCAGTCGAGTCTAATCATGGCTGAAAAACTGTTTATATCTTTCTGCTTCTTTCATAATGGTCCGTTTAAGCACAGCGATCATGCCACTGCTCTTTTTTGGAAAATGGTTTGGTCCTGCAAAATATTTAATTTAAAGTAACTTTTCTACAATTCCAAATTTGACTATGGATGCCATTGGAGGAAATTTTAAAAATGTGGGATGATTTTGGAATATTTAGTTTTATTTATGACAGATTATTCTGAAATAATGCAAGGGGGAAGGGGGATATTACCTATTTAAAGGTAAAAAATAAGCTTAATAATTATCATTGCTACTGCCGTTTAGTAAATTTGGCATTAGAAAATGTTCTACTTTATCTTTAATAATTGATGAGATGCTCTTAGATCTGTGGTGTTTTCAAAGTTAGCACAATGAGAAAATCTCAAATTTTAATGCATTCATGTGCTGGATGGTTAACACTTGGTCGTAGTCTTAAGTTAACTTCTAACTTGATCATTAACTTATATGTGTGTAAATTTTTATGATCAATGTGATCTAAACATTGAGTAATACTTTAGTTGTATTTTTTTATAAAAGCATTTTTAGTGTTTCCTTACTTTCTTGTGTGTTACTATATAGATGACTTTAAATTTACCTTAGTATGTGAATTTTTATAAATAAAGTTGATACACACAAAACAAAAGTTTCCTGTGGGTATTTGTCTCGTTAAAATATCTATTGGGAAGTTTTCTTCGTGTTATTTGAAATGTTGATCCTTCAGGGGCTTTTTAGGCTCTGTCATTTAAAAAACTTGGCAGGTATGGTAATGGCAGTAATGAGCTGTAATATAACAGCGGTTGAATTTTAAATGTTTATGAAAATTGGCCCTGTGTGAATTTTTTTCTAGATCTGAAACCCAAGATAGCTGTCAACCTGCTTCCTGGTCTGCCAGCATATATCCTTTTCATGTGTATCCGTCACACAGATTACATCAATGATGATGAGAAAGTTCGTTGTCTTCTCAATAACACTGTGCAGGGCGTCAAGAGAGTAATTAAGGCAAGTCTTTTGTAGTTATGGATCAGAACCGTTCTTCTTTTTCTCATTTGCATCTTCTCTGTTAATTTATTAATCTAAGAGTGAAAAAACAACTTTTACACTAATAATCTTTTTTAAAGAAAACTTTGAAAAATTCATTATAAATTGAGTAAAAATAATGGCAAATGTAATTCAGGCAATAAGTTTACTATTTCATTGTTGTATAAAGATTTTAATATTGATGAATTGTATAATGTTTTAATGTGCATGGTTAAAAATAGTTGTAAAGCAGCACTCATGAAGTATTATTTGGTCCTTTTGAATTTTTGTTTTTGTAACTAACCTAAAGATGTTTATCTCATATTGGTTAGAATTGTAGGTATGATATATAAAAAGAAATCCCTATTAAAACTTTCCACTATATTTTATTCATTTTCACCATTTATTTTTAATTAGGATGTTGAAACGAATGTGTAAAATTTCATTTTTGTTTTTAAGTGTTACAATGAGAAACACATTTATTCTACATTTTACAAAAATTTTAACAAAATCATATAAAAGCATTTTCAATCTGGATCATGATTCTAATTGACTAAACCTTTTTTTTTTTTTTTTTCCTGTCATCAAATTGCTTTGTTAATTAAAATATTCAATTTTGAATTTAAGCAATGATTGGCTTTAATGATATTCCAGGGCATATTATTAATACAGTAGAAGAAATATTAATGTGCATGTGTTATTTGTTAGTATTATGAAATGCTAAATCAAAATACAAGAAGTATTTCATGAGACATTGGTAAAAAAAAATAAGTTTAATTTATTTTTTATGTTAAATTGAGTATTGGAAATGCAAGGAAATTGGACATATGTTATCATATTTGTGGAAGTCATTGAAGTATCGCTTAGTTCACCTAATTCTTTATACTCAATGTCAATGCTTCATAGCAAACTCACACCTGATTTCTGTTTTGTTTGAGCTAGTAATGTCAGCATGTGGTTTGCTATTTCTTCATCCAATTTTTAAAAATGAGGATCTAAAATTTAAAATGACTTTTTAAAGCTGGGGCTTAGAATCTGTTCTTTTTTATTAATACAGATGAAACATGGGAGGGGGAGGGGAGCTTTGATGAGAAGACCGCAAAATCAGAAGTGTACTGGATGTCAGCAACAAAAAAAAATCCAGTTAAAAAAATGGCCTGATATCTTGAATAATCATGTTGCCAAATTTATATCATATAAAGATTTATCAAGAAAATAAAAGGGAACAGAACTTGGGAGAAATAAACTTAAGGGTAATTAAAACCTAAATTATGTAAAATGTTCATGCATGTAGTAAGTAACTTCTTGCTTTGCCCAATGTAATCCATCTTCTCCAGTAAAAAGTCTCACCAAGTTTTTCCAATCATTGCAATAATACATAAGTACTGAATATTATATATTGTTAAAAATGAAGGATTTTGCATTTCAATAAAAAAATGCTTTTGAAATAAATTTATTTCTTATAGTTTAAAGGTTGATCATTTAATCTAAACTCATAAGAATTTCTGAATGAAATACTTTACTTGTATAAGAAATATTCTTCTACAATTTTATTAAATATTACCTTATGATTGCATTTTATAAAGAATTGTTTTGAAAAATTTTATGACAGAGTACATCCCTTTCAGAAACGACATGAAGAGTTGGATTATACCATTTTGTGGTTGGCTAATACTTGCAGGTTGTTGCACAATCTCAAACAGTACAGTGGTGATAAGGTAGTTCACTCTTTTTTATGTGCAAGCACAGTAAATCTGTCTTAAATGGTTGACTGAATTATTTTTTTGTTTTGTTTTTGTACAGGCTTTCCAAACAGAAAACACACCCAAACAGAATGAGCAATGTTTACGAAACTTTGATCTCTCTGAGTACCGTCAGGTACTGAGTGATGTGGCTGTTTGGATCTACCAGGGGGTCATCAAGCTCATGGAAGAGAGAGTGCAGCCTTATATAGGTGAGTCATTAAGACAGTAAATTAATTCTTATGTTTAGTAGCATATTCTTAGTTATAACTTGTTCACAATATATGATATAAATTATTTATATTTATATGATGTGTGTAGTATTTTATATGTGTAAATGCTGTGGTTATTACAATTTAGACTTTCACTTAATAGTTTTTACCAGCAGCCTTTCTTGCATTTTATAACTTGCAACCATTACTTTAAAAAGTGAAATCTTTGTGTACTTGTATGTGGTAGAGAGGTTTTTAATTGGACTAAAAGTTAGTTACAAAACAATTTATTTTTTTGATATGTATTGATACCAGTGAGTGAAGTAATCGCTGTGTTATGAAAAGAAATATTTTTTTATGTATACATTTAAACAATTATCGTACCAGCTATGTAAATAAATAAAAAAAAAACATTGACCAGAGGTAATTGATGTTGAAATGCTATTTTCAGTTCCTGCTATCCTGGAACATGAAGCGATCCCGGGTATCTCTGGCAATAAACCATCTGGGATGCGTGGTCGTTCATCCAGCATCGCTAGAGAAGTGGATTCCCCCATTGACCCACAAGCTGCTTTGGATAGTCTTATAAGAGAAGTAATTCTGAAAATGTGTTCCATTTTGAAATAATTGTATTTCTTGTTGCTTTCTCTCTTGGTACAGTTTTTGTGTTGCATTATCAGATACTTGAAAAAGTTACATATGGTTTTAATATTCATAAACAACTTTTAAAAAAATGTATTGTTTTCATGGAAGTAATTAACTATTATTGTGTTAGATCAAAGACATTCAATTTACCCATGGCCTGACCATTGAATAGTTTTATTTTGAGGATCTTTGATTCGAAAGTTTAATTTTTCTAAAAAATACTTCTTCTTAAATTTGTATTTTTTATTATTATACATGAAAAAGTGAGATTTTTGTGTGAATGTTGCATAAGTATCAAATTACTTACGTACCATAATAGAAAAATAAATATGAAGGATGAAGTTAACTCCCCAAATTTCTGCCTGATTGGAGATTAAGATCTCATTAGAGATTATGTGCTCTGGTATATTGTTCAACACCTGGAAATGCCTTTGATTTTAGAATTTAAATATTATAAGGAACTATTACTTTTTTTAATTTGATTGAAATTTCTAGTGTATTTTAGTTTTTTTAACCTAACCAGCATTGCCTTGGCTCAGTAATTGTATGTAACTTCATGACATAACACATGTATATAACTTCATGAAATAAATACACAATATGTTATTCATGACCTTTCTTGCCACATTTTGGGTAAAAATGCTTTGCATTTCAAAAGTAACAGACTCTAATTGTTATATTATTGATAGCTTGTAATAGAAAAGTAAGGATAATGTGTGTGTGTGTGCTCAGTCAATTTTTTTCTTCCTTCCATTTTAATGCTATTATTAAAGATTTTTTTTCCCATCCCGTTTTAGTTGGGGGCATTCTTTAAAGTCCTTAGTATTCATGGTGTGGATCCAGAAATCATCACTCAAATATACAAACAAGTAAGTATTTGAATTGATTTTAATACTTATAATTGATTCCTTTCAATCTCAAATTTTGAATTGGAGTTAACAGCAACACCACACACACTTTTGCCTTGTTGACTGATGCAAAAATAAGTAATCTCAGTACATGAATTTTCCTGCCCCTTCTCCATAAAGAGGTACATCTTATAATGTATTGCATCTTTTCCCATTGTTTCATGCTAACTCTTAAAAAAGATTTTTTTTTTTAATCGAAATATTTTTTATTCAAGGGAGAGGTGAGACCTTACAACTAAGAGAAATCATCTTAATGTTTTTTTATTCCTGTATTTAAAAAAAACCTCCAGTAAAATATATTTAACTGAGTAAGATATTAATATAAAGAATCAAATATATCAGAAAAAGAAATGGGATGTGGCATATTTTTTCATGTAACTGCACTCATAAAAATTTCAAACTGTTGTTTTCTTTCAAATATTTTTCATTTTTTAGCATAATCTGTATCCATTCTATTGGAAACCTAATTTGATGCAATACAATTATTTTTAAGAATTATATTTTCAAAGAACTAAATTTCTTTCTAAAAATTTGGTATTGTTATTTCATTCTTCAAATTGAAAAAAAAAATACATTATTCACAAAGCCTATAGATAATACTGAACAGCAAATTTTCAAAAAGTTTCTGCTTCCGAGATACAAATCAATTTGTAATAAATTCAATGTGCTAAACATGAATATGACAAATAAAAGGTTGAATTGGCTACGTATTTTTTTTGTAATGTATATGTATTTAAAAAAATGTTGATATGTAAGTATATTCAGTGGTTTATAACTGAAAATATTAGAGCCCTCCTGCAAAGTTGGGTTTTAGGCCCCAAGCTAGATCGTACAAAAGAATGCAAAATCATAATCTCTTAGCCCCCTAGAATGCTGCCTCCCCTTGTGATGTGGGAGTGTATGTTACACCACTGCATATATTATGTTAGGACTACCTTAATCTGCTTTGACTTTTGATTTCCATTATTCCATTGGCCAACATTGCTGAGGACCAATTCCATTTTGGCATTGTCCTCAGGACAGTGTTCGCTGTGCTCATCACTGACTTACCATGAAGTTATTAGGGAAGAAATTCAAGTGGGAGTCAAAAAAGTGGACTTTTGATGACATATTGCAGCTAAAATTCTGAAATAAAAATAACATACATCCTCAACTAGATCCTTGTAGTTTTTGGCCTTGCTATTTACCAGAAAATTTGTTAACATTTGATAAAACACCTCCCAAACCTGTTCTTCTGTACTTGGAAGAAGTTTCAAAAGTTTGAGGTCTCTGATAATCTGTTTAATTTAAGGCCCTACAAAAAATACATTCTTTAATTTTTTTTCCAACACTGATTCTGGGGACTTTTTCATCTAGGTACTTGAATGCTGGTCCATTCTTATGTATGGATTTTTCAAAGTTTTTGATAAGGCTAAATTTAATGTGCAAAGGAGGAATCATGATTTTATGCAGTTTTGCTAAAACTAAATCTTCATTCCTTTCTCCAGGCTTCAAAGATGCTCTTTGAATTAGCCTCCATTAATGTAGTACAAAGTGATTGCTCTGATGTCCAGAAGATAAAAAATACAGCTGGTGAATATAGCTGCATACAGCTATATTCTAGCTGCAAACCCATCAATTTAGATGTTACCTTCTGGTGAACTCAGATCTGCCAACTATACTTACTTTAGCTAATCATCTCCAAAAACTATTGTAGATTGTGGTATGTCTTCATGTAGATGTACAACAAAAATGGATGGAAGCTCATTTCCCTTATTAAGCCAAATCAAAGTGAGAGTTTTGAAGCATCTATGAACAGCCTCCATTTCTTAGGCGCACGTTGAATGCTTAGTTTTTTTAGCAAGCCATCTATGTCACACCAAATCACATTACTTTTTCTCTTTTTCTTTTTTTTTTAAAGAAAGATTCAACAAGCAGGTCATGTATGCACAAAGTCATTACAATATTCTCCACAAGAATATTTATCTGAGGTCAAAATCTCCATTTTGGTTTTGGACAAATCCAAATTGCAAACAAGATCATTCATTTCAACTGAGGTAATTTTATGTAGAGGTGGCACAAAAAGTGATCATTATGCTTACTACCGCCGTATGTTGACATTGATGCTTGAGGAGTATTATATGATAACTTGAGATCCTTCTCATTTTAACTGATAAAATCTATAAGAGGCTCAGGAATTAGGAATCTTTCACCATGTTAGACAGGTTGCATAACAGATGGTATGGTTGGGTATTCAATTGTCCTCAGCTTTTCTTGATCAAATTTCCAGAAGCTGATGATATATTTCATAAACATGTGTTTATATCTTAACAAATTCTATTATATTAATGGAATATATAACTATATTAAATTATTTTAATTGGAAATGTATATTATTTAATTATAGTAATAATAAATAAAATTAAATATTGTAAATATAGTGCATATATTGCATTACATACACCTTTATAACTCAAAAAAACAAATATATCTACAACAAGAGCCAATCAATTTTTTTAATGTGATATTCGTGTTCAGCACATTACGTTTTATTAGAATTGTGTACTTTCGTCCAAGAAACATTCTCATTGCTGCCCAGTGTAATTGTATCATTCTCTGTGAAAGGAAGTTACAAAGCTCCTGTAATAAAGTATTGTGAACTTTTTATCATCATAGAATGAATTTTTTAAAAATTTAATGGAGTGTGGAGGAATAACTTTCTTGTGAAGAAACTATTGGTGAATGGAAACTTGTATAGTATGAAAGAGTGAAAACTAGCAATTGCTCCTAATTGGTGAAACTGGCAAGAAAAATGAGTGGATTTTTAATTTAATTATTCCTTGTAAAAATTAGCGGATATCTATTAAGAAATGGCCTTAGACTCCCAATCAACCCAAACCACAGCGAATCTGACTCACCAAGATTCAGCTTCGTGACTCCCCACTCAAATAAGCCTAGAACTAGTTCCTGCCTTCATACTAGTTGAAACTGGCACCATCCATATCAGTCTCGTTTTCGTGTGATTCAGTAGGTCAGATTTTCTTCAATCATGCTTTGATAGTCAGATGCGGTGGATGTTGCAATTTCTTAAAGAAAAATTTAAGCAAATTCTGTGTTGATTTTTATTGTTTTTTATTTTATTAGTGATTATTTCATATAAGATTTCTATTCAAGAAACTGATTTCAGATGAAGGTTGCATGTGTTATTTTGTTCATATTTAACAATATTTTAATGTAAAATATCTGAGGGAAGGGATTTAATATTTTGAAGAATGTTTGAAACAGCTTCAGAGATCAATTTTATTAGAATTTATTTAATTTTATGAGGGAAAAATTAATTATTTTTAATAATGCTAAAATAAAATAAAACACAATATTGTTGATAATTTAATTTTTTTAAAAAAGATTCCATTTTATTACTACATAAATCCCAAATTTTGTTATATTTTTTAAAAAATGAACAAAAAAAGTAATTGGCTAATATGTAAGCAGTAAGATTTTTAATTGATTAATGTTAATGATTAAAACCATTTTTAAGTTTATAATTAAAACAATAGTTGTCGTATGCAACAATTGCTTTGAAATGCCTTTTTAAAACAGTAGATACGTTATTTGTAACAGTAATTGTATTAATATAATTACACAATACATATTTATAATTTGTTACTTCTTTCCAGACTATAATTACACTTGATACAAACAAGAAAAATATTTAAAAAATAAGCCATTCTTTTCATTTTGTTTCATGTATTTTTAAATTTGAAAATGAATGAATAAGTATAAAGTTGTGTAATTAATATCTGGATGCCATAAAACATTAAAAACAGCATCCATGTTTGACAACAACTGAGGGAAGAAAGTTTGATTTATAATTACTTGCTTATAGTGGTGGTGTGAAGGTGAAGCTTGGTCAGTCAGATTCGCTGTGATTTGGATTGATTGCAACTGACTGGGATTTGTTTGGTGTGAAAGGAGCCTCACCAGCACTATATTATAGAGAAACTATTACAAAATGATTCAAACTGTTTGTAATTAATAACTCAGGAAATAGACTGAAAAAATTATCTTTTAATTTTCTTGTTGCTGCTTATGCCACCTGATTGATTGTGTCAGATCGAGGCCTGTGAAGTTCATCAAGGCAAGGGGCTAGTTGTAGGCTGGTCGTTAGTCATAGCTTTTAACACCATGCAGGTGACAGTACATTTTGGCTCGATTCCACTAACAAATTTGAGGGAGAAACCCCTGGGGGTTGTCAGGGACCTTCCACCTCTCTTCCCCTTCCACCAACCTCACAAGAGGACATGCAGTTCGATAAATATTTAAAGTGTCCCTAGACATCAAAGGCACTGTGCATTTACAAACACCTATGCCTACTCTGGGATTTGAACTCGGGTCCTACGACACCGTACTCAGCATCACTAACCACTTTACATTTCTCTCGTAATATTTCTTTACTAGTCCCAAACATTACTTTTGTAATCATAAAGCAAATATAAAAAGTTTTAATTTCTTTTTATTGCAACATAAGAAAAATTAGTGAGGCAAAGAGAGACAGCAAGGCTGTTGAAATCAGTCTTTTTGTTCTGAATAATATTAATAAAAAATTTTCCTTTTCCAATGAATGAAAAAAATGTTCTTATAAGATAAACATTTTAAAAATTAATAGTTTAAGTTGCCTATACTAATTCATTGATTTGTGCACAAGTAATATTTTGTATAAATGTTGATGTTGAATTAACAAGGTCACCTGTATTATAATTAATAAATGCTTGGCTTAGCGTACGTTATTGTTAGCATATAGTACGACCAATTTTTTTTAATGCTATGTATATTTAATGTTGGTAATGAAATTTAAAATTGTATTTTCTGATTCCTCCCCAGCCCCTACCTATTTAATTTGTTTGAATCATTCCAAGTATTGAAATGTAAGATATGCCATTCCTAAAGTTTAATAAAATGTTTTGGGTATCAATATTTATGTTCTTAAGTTTTGAAGATAAATAAGTCTTTAAGAAATCTGTTTTTGTTTTTAGCTGTTCTATTTTATTTGTGCTGGTGCTCTCAACAACCTGCTTTTGCGCAAAGACATGTGCCACTGGACCAAAGGAATGCAAATAAGGTAAAAGAATTGTTTTCCATGCAATCATCCTTGGACACATTGAAGATCATTTTGAAAGCTAAGTCAACATGAAGTTGACTCTATATTAAGAAAGATTAGATGTTTTATATAGAATTATGCAATGAATTGCACTATTAAGTATTTCTTCTTTTAAGTACGACAAGATGCTTTTATCATATTCTTGTTATTTACCCAAAATATGTAACCAAATTTGATACAATTTTGGATGTTATATTTAGAAGGCTTTGAAAATTCTAATTTTATTTTGCTGAAATTTTGAAAGTGAGATATATTTTTGGGTTTTTTAACTGTCATGATTAATTTTTTGGTATTCAAAGAAATAATTTATGAGTTATTTTCAATATTTTATATTCAGGAATTGTGAATAACATTTCTTAAAAAAGGGGCTATTATTACACACTAGCTGATATACCTGTTTTTCACATGGTTAATTTCAAAAATGTAACAATCAAGATAGCAGAGTAAAAAAAAATTGACATCAAGTTTTTAAATTATATTTTGAATAATTTTAAGTTAACTGCAAAATTATTGTGTAGAAAATTCCACAGCATACCAATATCTAATTAGTGTACCATGAAATGTGTTTTACAAATCTTTAAATAAAATATAATACTTAAATACTTATTAAACGTTGCCAAATACATTAAGCATTTACTAAACATGAGCTGGAATGGTGGCATTGGCTGACATATGCACACAAATTCTTCCTTAACCAAATCAAGGCTGCAGCCCATCTGTCAATGGGAGAAATGGGTTTTTAAAAAAATAATTCTCCAAAAATACACATTTGAAAATTTTTTGTGGAAATATTTTTATGGCTGCACTTATGTTATACCATTGACTAATTTCTTCCAATCAAGATGCTGCCAATTGCCATGATATGCAAACTATTTTGTGTATATAAGCTATTATAAGCAGCTATTAAGCTGCTATAAGCTATTATTGTGTATGTTTCAAAACTATAATAGTGATAGTAACATTTGCTGATGACTTTTTACTTTATGAAATTGGTCAATGATACAATGTGTAAATATCTTTATCCTAGAAACATCAGTGAAGCTCCTTGCAAAATTTTGAAGTGATGCAATCAACAGTGTGGATTTATATAAATTTCAAACAAATATGCAAAATTTCGATTTTTTTTTTAGAAACAGATGAACTTTTGGAGGGAAACAAAACAGGAGGAAATTATAATATTTAGATTTAGATTATAATATTTTAGAAAAATTTTTGTAGATCACATTATTTTTGCATAGAAATGCCTGTGTTTGTTCTTTTTGAATCAAATGACAGAATTGCTATTTGTTAAATAGGTACAATCTGAGCCATCTAGAGCAGTGGTGTCGCGATCTTCGAATTGAATATTCAGAAGTGATCGAGACACTACATCCTATTGTACAAGCATCGCAGTTACTTCAAGCACGCAAAACTGATGAAGATGTGCAGAGCGTCTCTGACATGTGTGATAAACTTACAACATCTCAAGTAAGTAGATATGAAAATAGTATTACATACCTTAGGTCATTGAAGGCTTTGATTTGACATAATAAGAGGTAAATGTCATCTGCTAGACCAGCGGTTGGCAACCTACGGCACACAGTAGAATTCTCAGTGGCACTCTTCCCTCCTCTCTATATTTGTCAATATTTGAGTGGATGGAAGTTGATAAATTTGTTTGGACCTTATTTGAAAAACATCTTTAGAATTATGGATTTTTACTGAATTACAAAAAAATCTAAAAGATAACTCCAAAGACAAATTTACAGCTATTTTGTAAGTTATTGAATCTCATTTCTGGAAAAATTTAATTATCTCTAGAGGGTAAAGTTGCATGTACTGTGCTTTCCACTTTTGGTTCTACATATCTAAGTAAAAAATCTCTCTTCAAATGAAAAATATTTTGAGTGTGCAAAGAAATTGTTTAACAACTGAACGTTTAGAATCATGTCAAATTAAAACACAAATTATTCCCCTGATTTTGTGATATGAAAATAGTGCGGTGCAAGCATTAGATTTGCATTAAAGTTTTTATTTAACTGTGATGAAGGGAAATACTTCTATTTTATGTTGTCTATTTCTTATTTTAATAAATATTTTTTAAAAATACTAATTATTTATACCATTTTAATTTGGGGGGGGGGTGGAGTAATAATATTTTATGTTAAGAAATATCTTTAAATGATACAAAATTAATATATTGCAAAACTCTAAATGTATTATTAACCTCTATTCTCTAACTCTGCATGTATTATTAAGGGAATCGAAATGCTTCAAACATATCTGACTGTGTGGCACGCTGAATCATATTGTTACATTGGTTTGGCACGCCCAGAGCTAAAAGGTTGTCGACCCTTGTTCTAGACTGTTGTAATTACATAGGACCATTTTACATCGTAAAAAATTGGACCAGTTTGATTCAAAGGAATTGTAAATATCATGTTGAGTAACCACTACAAAAGTGAGAAATTTTCTTTTAAATTTCAACTATCGCAATTGATTAAGGCTGAAAATTGGCAAAAATCCGAAAACCAATTATACTAACCATATACAAGGTACCATAATAGGTATACACTTAAGTAATGGAGAATTAATGCTCTCATGAATATTTCAAATTTTAGTTGTGGAAAAATTCATCAAGTTCAACTTATTTTGAAATTTCTAGGTTAAGCATCTTGTATAAGTATTGTTTTAAAAGTTTTGTTTGATTACAGATTGTAAAGATCCTTAATCTATACACACCGGCAGATGAGTATGAAGAGCGTGTCCCCATTTCTTTCATCCGCAAGATGCAGGCGTGCCTCCAGAAGCGGGATGAAGCTGCACCCTCCACCCTCCTAATGGACACAAAATATGCTTTCCCTATCCGTTTCCCTTTCAACCCCTCCAACATCCAGCTGGAAGATATTGTGCTGCCCGACTGTCTTGACTTACACCATGTCTTGCGCAAGGTCTAGAACTCTTCTACTGTATTATATACATAAGATATATATATATGTATTTAAGAGCTATTAGAGAGAGTTTATTGTGATATTGTACATTTGTCTCAAGCACATGCTTCTCAAGGCAGGATTAGATTTATTTAATATTCTGTTTGAAGTTAGAGTGCCATAATTGATCATATGCATATGCTGGTCATGTGTGAGCCATTTTAATTTTGCCATTTAAATTCAAAATTTTTTTAACCCATCTTCCACTGAATGGTCTTTTTTACAGCAAGTCTTCCAACTCTTGCAAAAAATTATTCCTTTCTCTTTTTTCATAGCCACTTTTTATTTAACGTAAGTTATTTGCTTATAATAAGGCCAATGAATATTCAAATTTATGTTTTTCAAACTTGACTTATTTTTTATTATGTATGGGTTAAATGATTAATCAGTATGAGCATTTATTCTTTTGAAAACTTATTTATTTTCTCATCTTAATAATGTAGTTTATTTTCGCAGTTCATTGGACTATGCATTTAGTGACATATTGAACTTAATTTATGGTTTTGATGTAAAGTGCTTCTTTTTAAATTTGTTTATGGTTTTTTTTTATCTGTAAAGAGTTGTTTGGTTTTTGATGTATTTTTAACTTATTTAATATCCTTGCCATTAATGTTTATTTTGCTTTATATGTATGAAAATACTGAAATCCTATGGCAACACTTATATCAGAAAAATATATTTCTTATTGTTTTTGTATCCCTCCTTTTTTTAATTAAACTAATAATTCGTAATTAAATGAAAGAAATTTTCATTGAAGATGAAATAATTATTAATATCTAAAATCATGGTAATTAATTATGTACTCAATTTCTTTTCTAAATTATTATCGTTCATCATTCTTTTGGGGAGAAAATCATTTTGTAAATTTCATTTATCAAACAATTAAAAAGTTTTGTTTTTTTTAAAATTTATGATGTTTAATCCAAAGTACTTTCAGGATTTTCTGAAACTCATTCCATTTATTTTTAAGTTAATGATTTTCATTATTAAAAGCACTTGTATCCTCTTAGAATAGTTTATTAAGTTGTTGCTGTCTATAAAAAAAAATTCTAATTTGATTTCATCAATTATTTTAAAAAAATATTGTTATATGGGGAAACAAGATGTGTATAAGGATTTCATACCATATTTTTTAGTGTTTTATTAAAATGCATTTTGTGAATTTTGAATCCATCTCATAAAAAAATCAAACAGAATACCTATCATTTTTCTAATATCCATACTTATTCCATTGTGTGTGTTTTATTTGATAAACTGATGAGAGTATTTATAATAATTGACATTCCATTTTTGTTGCCTGTTTTTCTAATATATTGTTCTTGTGTTTTTTTGATTAACTAATTTATAGTTAATAGGAATTAAACTTTGCCATTTAACATTCCATATATTTCATGTTTTGTTTATTAAAGATCCACTTATATAGTAAAGACCAGCCAATTTTTCTTTTTTACTTTCATATTTTTTAGATATGTTTACTGGTAATTAATATTCTGAAGATAGTTTATTTCTTTTTAGCGAATTCACAGTTAATCTTTAAGTTGTATTCTTTTGACTAACTGCATTCAATAATTACAAAATAAATGTTGATGTATTTCTTAAATAATGTCCTTTCTATGTGTATGAAAATGAGCTTAAGTTGCCAAAATGTTGCTTTGATTCTTGTGGAGTAATTTTCAAAAAGAATTTTAAATATTGAATGTCCCACAGTGTAACACAATTCATTTGTTAGGGAATCAAGCTGAGTTTTTTAGATTGGCTACTCTATATTTTACATAAAATTAATGCAGAACAAGAAAAAATAGTTTTCTGATGCATAGAAAGAAATTGTATTCATTTTGTGTTAGTCATATACATGTATGGTAAAATGACTTTAATTTTTGCCATAATTATTGATATTTGTTATCTGGCATCAGTGGGCAAAATGAAAAGAGAATTTATAGAGATATGTAATACTCATTATTTAAAAATCTAAGCTGCTTGAAAATTGATTTATAGAAAAAACCTATTTTAATTTATTTGTAGGAAAATGTGTTGTGTTTATATTGAAGGCCTTTTCAAAACAATATAAAGTCTAAAATAAAAATAATGCAAAAAATACAATTTATTGATGTATTTTTTTCCTTTTGAGAATTATTGAAAGGTCTAAAATAATTGAAGGGTCTAATTTCAACAAAAAAGAATTATCTAATTTTTACTATTAAAACCTCAGGCTTTTTTTTTTTATGCTCTAGAAAGTCTTTTAAGTTCACATTTAAATGAATTATAATGCATTAAAATTTGGTAATTAACCTCTGTGTCAACATAAAATCAGCACCATGATCCCTTTGTTGTGCAGATGATTAACACTTTTCTCACTCTTATTTAAATGGAATATGTATATAAGCTTATGTTATGTAGCAATGTGCTTTTTCATTGGCCCATTGATTTGCCATGTATAGTTTTTATATTTGAGCTTAGACACTTTTTAAAAAACTGTGCCTACTTATTTTTTCACTTTCATATATATTGATATTTTAAAACCTCCTTTTTCTTTCTTGTTTTGTTTTTGGAAATGCATTTATGCGTTTAGTTTGGTAAATTATATTTATGTTGTACTTATTGCTGGGTTTTTTATTGAGAGAATTTTGTTTCCTTTTCTGATTGAAGTAAAAGGAGCTTTAATCATATTTATTCATGATGTAGTCCCTTACTTGTGCAAAAATAAAATTTCAAATGTAAACAAAAGTAAGTTGTATGAAATGTTTGATTAAAGTAAAAATGAAAATGTACACTTAATTTTAAACTGTTCAGGAACAAAGTAAGAGAAAGAAGTGCTCCCCCAGGCCCGCATACATTTCAAGAGTATATGTATGTACGGTACCGAGTAGTTTTTTTCTTCTTTATCTATTTCCATTTAAAAATACATATAAAATTCTGACTGTAATGAAATATGCTGAAATTTATAGTTTATTATCATTGATAGTATCTGAATATTCTATTATAAAAATTGTGTGATATTTAAAAGAAACAATTGCAAACTTTAAAAAAAAAATGTTTTCATTTTGAAAAAAAAAGTTATGTAAATTCTGCAATTGACAAATTTTATACACTTGTATACAAATATTCAAAATATAGAAATATTTGAATAGTTACTAAATTTACTAAGAAATATTTAAAATTTTTTAAGCTTATAAGATGTTTTACTAAACAATGCTTGGGACAAAACCCTAAATTGCAAGTTTTGCATTCAACTTTTTTTTCTCTTTCTTTCAAGGAACTTTTTTTGCATACCATGCACTGTCTTGAATTTTTACCATTAGCATCATCCACATATAAATTTGGAAAGTGATGTCAAATTTAATCATAAAGGATTGGTGACTTGTGTCACAGGTTGTATTTTTGTGGGTTTAATTTCCTTGTATCTTAGAATTATTTTTTGAACAATTTGTTTGAAATTACAAAGATGGTGTTTTTGGTTTTGTTTGCAGAATAGTATGTTTGAATTTAGTATTATGTTCAAAAACCCTAAAAATAATTTTCTGTTCTGTATTTACAGCTTTCTTAAATGTTGGGTAGCGATTCCTGATATTCCGGTATTGATTCCCTCTAATACTCTTATTATAATCAACAATATATTTGGGGTTTCTTTAAATCTGATTTCTTTTTTCCCTGTAGGAGGTAGTCCTTTTCTGTGAAATATTTTCAACAGGACAACTTTCTTTTTATTTTTGAATCCAAAATATTAATACTATCCTTCTGAAATGCTGCAATACAATCCTTTTGAAAATTACTGGGTAAATCTTTCGGAATACTTTTCCTTTTTTCCCCACAGTGTCACACATGTTTTGTTTTTTTTTCCTTCAAAAGATGAATGGATGGGAGAAACAAAAAAATCTTATCAAAATATGGATTGTAGCCTTTGTTTTCTCAATCGGCCAATAAAGTTTTAACAACATGTTCTTCATAAAGTACACCAGGCTCCATCAACTCAGTGTCTTTGCCAGTAGAGACAAAACAATTCCAAATGTAGCTAGAGTTGGAAGTGCATAATTTATAAGTTTTTATACCACATTGAGATCATTTGCAAGGAATGTACTGGTAAGAAGCAATGTTTTTTTTTCCCAAGGAAAAAGATTTTTATTGACAAAAATTTCTTTTTCAGGAATATAAAGAGTTTGAAACTTTTATCAGTTCAACCCAGAACTTTTCTTTTTTGGCATCTGGTTTTAATATAAAGTTTTAAACATTTCTAAATTTTCAAAAACTTATTTCATGACATGATGGAATTAAAAGAGTGGCAAGTATTAGATTTAAAGAAAAATACATTTTGATTGTTCGTTTTTGATTATACTCATTGGTATAATTAAAGCATAAACACGCTAATCTCGTTTCTTGTCACTTCTACAATATATTTAGGTTCTGGTAATTTTGATTTACTTGGTTCTGTTTTTGATTTCTCAAAAATAAATTTTGAAAATTTGTTTTGTCAACTATACTTTTGATATTTTCATTCATGAAAAACTATTTTAAAAAATTAATTCTTCAACTGGCTTTGGACTGTTTATGTAAATATTACTATTACTGGAAAACTTTAGGGATGGTTGCTCTTTGTTCATTTGCCAGTCACTCACATTTAAATTGTCCAAATAATCAACTATTTCAATGTCAACTGACTTGTCAGATAAACTACCACTTCGTTTTGAAAAATCACTTTCCTCTGTTGCACTTTCTGATTCATTCATCAATTTTAAAAACTCACTCTCACTTAAATATTTCACTCTTTTCATCATGTGATTTAAACAAAATGTACATAAAAATGCTATGTGGAAAATCCCAAACAATAAATCTACACCCTCATAAACCAATAAGCATTCTATCATTTTCCCACTCTGTCAAAGTATAAATCAAAACCCTTCTTATGCCCAATTTTCTTGAAAGAGCCAAACACATGTAGTTTACATTTAATATCCTCTCCTTTGGAAGAAAAAAACTTGGAACCAAAAGTGCATATTGAAAGTCAAAGTTGTGTGAAGCATCCAAAATTTTAAACAGATTTCAACTGCCATCTAGTATCATTTTTAAGTTTAAACAAAATATTCTTAATTTAAAGCTGCTAGAATTGGAAAGGTTTGTTTCATATATATGATACAGGGGGCCTGGAAGGGAGAATCACAAGAGCACGGATATGTGATCCTGGTTCTGAATGGGTTAATTGTTGTTAAATTGGTGAGAAACGAATCTTAAATTCTTCTTGCTCAACTATTAAGAGGTGTGCTTTTTATCATTGAAAAACAAGTACTATTTCAATAATGTACAATACTCAACTATTTTTTACTCTAATAAATATGAAAAATGTAGGTTTTGTGTAAATTTTTATAGAACTGTTATAAGTTGTTAATTGTGAAACAAAATTCTGTCACTGGGGTTTATTTTCTTGCTCAGTTAAGATATATGTTGTGTAAAACAAATGAAATAGAATTTACCTGGATGAAGGTAGGAGAGATATGCCATCTGTGGCCTTCATATCAATCAGAAATAGAAATGAATTACTCTTCTATTCTTTTTGTCAAATATAATATATATTTTTAAAAAGCCTATGTGTTAAGTTTTGTTTTGACTTTTTTGAATGCACGTCTGACCTCTTATGCAACTAAAAGTTTATTGCTTGTTAATTATTTTTTAAATTTTATTTGTTTTACCTGTCTTGTGTGTAGAATGAGATGTAATACATGATACAAATGCATTAAAGAGTTTTTTTTTTTTCATATTCTTGTTTGTGTTTGATTGAACTTCTTATCATTAAAAGATTTGAAGAAAATACAATTATTTCCGATACACAATGTGATATCTTTTTTCTCCTGTTTTATAAACTTTTTACAGTATGCTTAGCTATCATACTGCTTTACCATCATAGCCTAGAGGTCGTCCTACAACAAACCATCTGTTGTTATAACTTTTCAATGTCAATATCTCAATACATTTTTGAGCTTTTTGGAAACTTCAGAAAGTTTGAAATGAATCCATATCATTACAAGAGATTCGAAAAAAGGCTTTTTAAAAAAAATATGACCTTAAGACACTCCTTATTTTGATTTTGATTACTTTCAACCTGTTACTCTTTATATAATAAAAGTAATTCCAGAAAGTATTCAGTTGACTCAAATGGCAGTTGTAGTCGATTGGTCATGACCACTAACTTGAGGTCCACAACATCTCAGTTAAGGGTTAAAATCCTGGTACCATTAAAGATTCAACTTGTAGAGGAGCTGATGCAGTTGCTTTTGTCATAGCTAAGAGTCCTCATGCTAATAATGAAGTTCGGAGAGTGACGTGCCAGCATAACTATCCTTGTCACATGATAGAAGTTCAAAATTAAGATGTTCGCTACAAATAGCCAAAGTGCAGCTTCTGAGTGTGATTTTAATAAAAGGTTTTGGTTTTTGTATCAAAAATTCTAGACATGAAGCTACACTAAAGAGAATTCTGATAAATGTGTATCACTTTGTTAGGAACATAGTTAATAAACATACTGGTTTGAAGTTTTCAGCTCTGAGCTGAATTCTTTCATTAATTTTCAACTGCGTCATGTCAAATAAGGTTCTCAAAAATATAGTCGTCTCTAGTCCTTATAACATCTTAAAGATCTCTTGGTTCTGGATGCATTGTTTTGTGTTGATTCTTTTTTTTTTTTATGTTGAAATAAAACTGCTAAGGGTAAATTACTGTAGCAAATTTTCTTGTTTTTGCTTATTTTCATAAGGGATTAAAGTGAATTATATACCAGGGTAAATAGGTGCTGTGCAATTAAAATACACTCATGTCCATAAATTAAGGACGATGCAAGTTCAGGCAAAAAAAAGTCAAAAGCACACGCACAAAACTAATGTGACTTATTTATAAAGCCTTTTTATTGAGCAAAAGCTTAGCAGAAAAGAGGCTATATGTTTGATATTATTAATAAAAATTGCGATTTTTGTTTCCTGATAAAGAGAATATTTACAAAAACCCAATATTCCATACTTAGTATGGAGATTGGTTAATACACAGTGTGTCTCCCAGACGATGCAATACAGTCCGTACAACACCAAGGCATGCTGAGTATCAATTATCTATCTGATCTTGGGGAATATTACACCACTAATCAAACGGTGCTCTCCGAAGTTCCGATAGAAATGTAGGAGGGGATTGACGGGGTGCAACTCGGCCAAGAATGTTGCATACATGCTATACTCCGGTGAGAATGTTGGCCAATCCATTCAGGCAATATCCTCAGATTGAAGGCATTCGTTTACGATGTTTACACATTAAAGGATGGGTGTTGTCATCCATAAACACATATTCTGCGACAATGGCGCAGCGAAACGTACATGTTTCAGAATGACGTCCCGATAGATTTGGCCTGTCATGGTTCCAATTTGAACATGTAGGTCAGTTCTGGAACCCATAATACCCCAACCCCAAACGAGCAATTCTGCACCACCAAAACTGTGTCATTCAATGATGTTCTCTTGGAGGTAACGGGTACCTGACGCTCTCCATATGAAAGTCCGTTGAGAATCAGACTGCAAGCTAAACCTGAGCACGACAGAAAACATTCAAAAGCCCTCTGTTGCGGTGTCCACAATTCATGCTCTACTCTAGGCTAACTGCAGGCGACAGTGAGTTGCAGTAAGTGCAGCACATCTGACTTACGCGTCTGTGCACGGTCTGCCTTGAAACTTTCGTACTAGTGGCTGACGAGACAGATCTAATGTTATGCTCCATCTGTTTCTTTTGGCAGTAACTGCCAAATACCGGTCCTCATTCTGCGTTGTAACTCGGGGACAACCTGTGCTGTAACATCTACCCACATAACCATCATCTTGGAATCGTTACCAAATCCTGGAGATGATACTCTGGGCCAAGCCTCGATCCCGCCTTACATTCCAGACGACCGATAATTCTACCACGTGAAATATCATCCAAATGCGTCCTTTGTGCCGTAACTAAGCGCTTATTGCACTGAAATTCTTATAAAGCCCTCAATTTTACTTCTTTGCCTGTATTCCTTATATATCCCCCTCTTACATTCTCGTCATTGTGACGTACTATCGGTGTCATCTGGTGGCTTCCTGCAATTTGCATAGGATTCTTGAAAATGTGTCTTGTCATTTTGCGGGTGATATATTTATTTAAGAGTTTGATTTCCGCGTGGTTCTGAATTATCCTTTTTTTATGGACATGAGTGTACAAGTATGAAATATAGTAAACTACACAATACCAAAAAATTTTTTTTTTTTTTTTTTTTTTTTTTTTTTACAAAATTATGAATTAGCTGAAACAAACGGCAAATTCATTTCTTGTTCGATAAGAAATTTCATTCAAAAGTATAGATAACGCAATTTTGTGAAGAAATTTACATTTGCTTGTGAAAATTTTACATTCATTTTCAATGAATTTTTGGTTTTAGGACATTTTTGTTCGAGGGCTGTTTCATTTTGAAACTCCAACTCTAAGCCGCAACATCTTCAGCACTAATGTTAAGACAGGGTAGCCATTTTTCAAAATGCTAACAAAAATAGCTTCAATGTATCTTGTGTAGCTTCCATGTATAAGTTCATACCTCCGTTTAAAATTTAGTAAGATACAGGTCATGCGTCTTTGTCAAAAAGTTTTTTAAAGCATGTGTGCTCGATTAGAATTGTCCTTGCGGTGATAAACTGTTTGATTCTGGGTGGAAAACGCCTCTTTACAGCGACCCATTTACATACCCAATAAAACAATCCAGTTTTGTAGAAACATTGAAATTTCTCGATGGTGTTTTTGTTGGAAATGTGTGATGGAACACAAATACTAACTTCCCCGATCGATCCCGTCTGGAGGCAATTTTTAATTTTGGATGAATTGTTTCAAAGAATTAAAGTATAAAAATTGATTGGAGTGTTATTTATTAACAGGAATACCTTGCTCAATGCTAACCCCACTATAGAATGATTTGTAAACTGAATAATAAATTTCAACTAGTACTGATTGAGATTCCCTGTTATTCCGAAAGATTATGTCCAAAGGATCGATACGAATGGATCAAGAGCGGGTAACGTCTAGGATTGCTTAAACATCCAGTTCACGTCACTTTGAAACAACTGATAGATATCATTCCCTTTTATAACGAACGAGAATCAGGAATTAGTTTGGTAAATTATTAAGTCTTGTAGTTTTTCACATCCGGATGTAGAAACACACCGTAGCATTTGAAATATTTTTTGCCTTTAATTCTGCTTAGCTCGATAAGGCTGTCGTGACCCAGAAGTTGCAGATGTAGTTTGGGACACCGAGTCATCAGACATTGTTATAAAAATAATTACTTTTATTTCAGGCTAATCAATTTATGACCGAGGGAGCAATCTAATTTAGTTCCCTAACGAGCTTATAAGACAGTCATTCAAACACTTGTCTACTTTTGATTCGGTAGTAGAGCGCTTATCGGGTCTCAAGGGGAAGAATTTATTGATGCTGATCGAAGAGTGTCAGCATCGCAACGACAATAGAATGTTCCCATGGCTTAGCATACAGCATGACCGTTTGAATTTCCGAAAAATGTGTGCACGTTGGGATCGCAACTGATCGAGGAACACGAAAAATGGGCATTTTCTTTTATCTGTTTGGTCCACAAAAACAACATCTTGGAGGTGACGACGTCATTCGACATGAACGTCGTCATCCTCTGCAAAAGTCCTACTGCGGATGACACAGCAACCCAAAGAATTTGATTCAGCTGGAATAGGGGCTCTGATAAAATGATGGGATAAGTTGCTGAAGATTATGTGGAAAAATAAAAATTGTTTTCAAGGTGATTATCATGTTGCATTATCTTTTTTGACTTTCCCTCGTATAATCGTTTCTCGGTAATATTCGGAGTATGTATTTTTTTCTGTATTTTTACGACTCCTGATAAAATAACGACGTATTTACGATATAGAACAGGGGTGGGCTGACTTTCCAGGGTGCGGGCTACTTCTAATTTTTTCAAGGAGTTGCAATCCACCCAGTGTCAGTGGCGCACACAAGGGCGGGGGAGTGGTCCACGGGTTTGGACCCTCCCTCATAACTCTTCATTTTTTTTCCGATTCATTATAGTTCCATATAAATATTATGGAAAATGTAATTAAGTATTTGATATTAGTAATTTTTTTTATTTATTATATTGTTAATTATTTATTTAGTAATTTATTTTTCGCTTTTTTTTTTTTTTCCTGACAATCGATAAAATAAAAAAAAATATGTTTGGCTACGTATTGAGATATGATACACGAGAATGGTAGACCTTCAAAAAACCCTCGACCCCCTTCCCTTTAAAAATTCCTGTGTACGTCACTGCCCAATGTCGCAGGTCTGGAGAGGTAAGGAAAAGGTTATTATTATAACTTAATAATAAGTACGGAATATGTACTTTTATACCTACAGAATTAAAATTAAAAAAAAAACATTTTTCCAACCGCTTTTAAAGCAAAACGCAAGATACAAATATAATTATAATAGCCCCCTCCCCCAAATAATATCAAATGATACATTTATTATGAAACAATTCAAAATACATTTAAAAAAATAAAACATTTTTATCTAAAGTTTGTTTTTGTTATAATCAGTAGAAGGCTTTGTCTGCGTACCGTCAGACTGCCTGTGTTTTTGAATTTACCATATATAATTACTAACTGGTAAAAATTATTGGCGTGGTCACCCCAAAATGTCTTGGCGGTCGATCGCGATCGACGTAATGCCCACCCCGGATATAGAACATCTTTTTGTAACGGGATCTTTGTATGGCTATAATAATCTCAGGACAATTATGTGAAAGGAATCAGATTCTAAGGATTTGCAGTCGTTGATTGTTCTGGTGGGGATCCAGGAGAAAGATTCAACTCAATGGCAATGCTTGTGATGGTGAATCGGGAAGTAAGAAACATTTTTCCGGCGCAGATTCCCGTCTCCGGCATTTCGAAATGGGTGCGTGTCTGGTCAGGGTCGCTCTGTTTTGGGATCGAAACCTTGACCTTGAATCGTTGGAATGCAGCCACGTTAATGGAGTTGCCTAGCGATGAACCCCTCTCTCCTTCTCAAGCACCACTGCGGCTACTGTAACAGAAGAGATGCGGTCTTTCGGAATTCTATTTGCGCTGATTCTAAGAGAGCGCCGTTTCGATTGCGTTCATAGATCAAAATACATTTTTTTAAGTACCGTATCTATTCGAATCTAAGCTGCACACTTTTCCAATGTCAATGCTACTGAAAATCGAAAAATTCGTTATAGATGGGGTAAATTGAACATGAATGGCAGGTTCATTTGAAAGCCTTTAATATTGGTAAAACAAATTAATTGATAACTTGTTCTCCTTAAATTTCGCAAATACCGGATATCAAAAATCCATTTTACTGTACTTTTTTTTTTAATTTTTCATATAAACTTGTTGAAAACATGGGGTGCGACTTCAATTCGAATAAATACGGTATTTATTTTTTCATAAAAATTTCTGGATGGTTTGTACCAGTGATTCCCAAAGGGGCTTAGGACGACCTGCAAGGGGTCCACGTCACCAAAAAAAATAATTTGAGGGCCCATGAGGCTTAAATGGGTTTCTATGATAGTGGCTCTCATTAAACTAGATCGTGACTTTAATTTTTTAAAAAATTAATCAAATGGAAACCAAATTTTACTTTTTTAACGGATTTATTTACTAAATTTAAATAATGAGGTTAATTTGCACTTACAGCATAAGTTTTATTAAAACAAGAATCATTTTAGCGTTTCTTTCCAGAATTAAGCTAAAGAACTGGATACCCCGAATTTTCTCAATTTGTTACAATCTATCAGGACATGCTAACCTACGTTCAACATTTAAATGGCTTTTATTCAGATTTTGAAACTAGGTTTGAGAATGCTTTGACTATGGTAATACACTGTAGGCATTGAATTCACATGGTTACATTGAAAAAAAATATTACATTACAATAGGAACTGATCGTAATAAGCACTAACGAATATCTTAGTTTAAAAACGGATGTCTGCAATTTTGGCTTTAAGAAAGCAAACCTGTTGTTTGTCCTTAATTATAAAATATCACGAGGAAGTTTTTTTTTAATTGCTTTTCTAGTGAGAAGAAGTTTCAGCGAGGTTGTCATTCTCCAAAACAAAGAAGAAACTGGACTCTACTAACAGAGATTTAAGGTTAAACTTGACAAGATTGATACCAAATGTTCAAAATTTGTTATTGTACCGCAGATTCATCCCACCCAATAAAATCATTTGTTAGTTGTTTATTTATTTTATTTAACAGTTATTTTATGTATTAATTAACAAGTGCTTTTTAAATTTTAATCACTCAACTTCATTACAGTTAGAAATTTAATTCATTTAAAGTAGTAGACCAGCTGTCAAAAAGACATTTAAGTTGATAAATTTGCAAAAATTCAATATTAATTAAGAAGGGGTCTACCCCAAACCGAAAAACATGGTCTATGAGACCAAAAAGTTTGGGAACCTCTGGTCTAAAGCAGTGCTGCCCAACCTTTTCATCGCCGCGGTTTTATAATTTTACCGCAACCCGCTGAGAGGGGGACGTTCACTGTTTACATTTTTTTTTACTTAATAATTTTAATTGAATAGTATTTCAATATGCCTTGGAATGACACAAAAAATGAATATGAATGAAACCCGAAGGATACTCACCCCACCAGAATAAATGAAATGGAAATAATTAAATATTCCTTGGGTGGTCCTGGTATCATTTGGTCAACGCAGCGTTTCGAGGCCCGGAAGTTGGGGACCCCTGATCTAAAGCATTTCTTTTTTGCACTTTCAGCACTGCCTAATTGTAGGAGATTTAAAAATTATTAATAAATGAATTAATGCACACAAAAGAGTTGAGAAAATTATCTCTTGATATAAAAATCAAATGAATAATTATTCGCGTCTCTAGCTATCGATCAAGAGCAACTTTAACCTCCAAGCCTAGTGAATCAACTCAATTAACTGTTTGCATTGAAGACAAAAAGAAAATTGCTGAATCAAAATAAATTTATAAAGTTATGAAAATGTTACTTTTGATGCTAAATGCACACTTTTTAATAGAAATACAGAAATGACTAAAAACAAACACGAAAAAAAAACTGTTTGAAACGAATTTTTTCATTTACCATTCCGTGATTCATTGTTACAAGGATAAGCCCCCCCCCCCTCCGACTCTAACCGATCCAGTAGTGGAAAGAAATTTCATATTTCTTGAAACTAATACAAAACAGCATAAATTACTATTTTAAAAAGTCAACATTTTCCTTTATTGCGATTACATTTTCTAAGTCAGAATTGTTTCGAATGTTTACCTTAAATATAAATAAATCATGTACAACCAGTCTACTCAGAGGCGGTTTAAGGTAGTTGGAGGCCCATAGCGGTAAAAGGTTGGAGACCATTGGGCTCAAGAGTCGAAAAACTAAAATAGTGAAAAGGTTCACTGACTCTAAATTCTCAAAATAAAATGTATTGCTAATAATAAAACTCAGCGGCTTAAGAAAAATCTTAACAGTATTTTTTAAAAAATTAAAAACACCTTACTAAAAAGCTTACAGTTTTACTTAACAACTTTACATCTTTGGCAAATTCATCCATTATTTTTGCCGTATCCATTTGGTCCAAAGCCTTTTTCCCTATGCATGGTATACTACGGTGTGTGTGTGTGTGTTTTCTACAGCAGTTTCATACATTTCAGCTCTTCGGGATAGCTCTGCCCTATCGCATATGACATAATATGAATTCCTTCTGAAGTTTTCCCTTCTTTAAAAATTCACGACCGACTTCTTTACTATCAACGAAAATAATTTTTCTTTTTTGCTGCCTGCGAGCTTGTCCAGCTTCCTCTTTAAACGAAAGCTATGATGAATCAGTTGACCCTTGTTCCATTTTTCCAAATTCATTTCTCAGATTCTTTATATCATTTTTTAAAGATTATAGTAGACTAGATTCTTTTAGAAATTCACACTCAACTTATTGTAATAATTTGCTGGTAGTATTTATTCTCTGGAGAGAAAGTATGCTATGCTAAATTATGGTCATTTGGGAAATTTCATATGTATCCATCTGTTTCAAAAGGGAAGTGGCCTCCATGATATTGTGGTTTTTCTTTCCTCATTCGTATCACGGATTTCAGCCAGGGCCGCTTCTATCTTTCCATTAAGGCCTATATTCTTGGAATAGTTTGCTTTGAACTAGTCCTATCCCATAGCCTCCTTTTGTCTTCATTAGTAAATTACACTGATGGAAACGAAAGTCCCTATCACCAAGTAGGAGTTGTGCTCTTTGAATGAAACTTGGAAGGCGTGTTTATACATCTGGAAGAAGACTGATTCAAATTTCGAGCTAGGTGCGCAAGTGTGGCAATAGTAGCTCCACTTTGAGGATGCGAATCAAGTGTACTTTAAATACACGTCCGTGACTGTTATTCATCGTTGAGATTTGATGTTAGTCCAGAATGACTTTAAGAATACGAAGAAGCCATTGTCAACAGCTTTCTGAGGTAGTAAAGTAGAGCTAAAAAAAGGTGCATTTTCTTTCCACGATAATGCAAAAATACTTAGTAGGAATGTATCTACTGTGCACGGTTTTTGGTAGTAGTGGTCTCGGGTAGCTATCTCAAGAAAACTATGGTCCAGCCAAGCACGGGTCATTGCTGACAGAGAAGACCGCCGTACTCCCCACATGGCTGGGGAACATCGTAGTGCATCTACAGCAGAAATTACAGTTTTTTTTTTCGGCACCAGAGTGGCACAGTGAACTGTAATAAATCTTTTGAGAAATAGCAGCCAAACACTGTATAGCGTTCATACTATTAGCTTTAAATCACTGATATACGCGATTTCAATTATTGAGCGATGGAAATCATTGGAGAGAGAGTGGCGATGTGTGTTGTGCACTCCGATCAAAACTATTTCTATCGTGGCTGCCTATTAATTAGAAGAAGGTAAGGCCAGCGTTTTTCTGCCGCACAGGTACACTGCGCCAGCCCCTAGAGTTATGCTCTTTGATTGTAGGAGCACTCTTGAGGTTTATTCACACACCTTGACTGCAAACTTATACGTCAGTCGGGTGATTCAAACTGTCATTTATAAACATCATTCAAAGGGTGTTTCCCAACAGGATAACGTGCGCTCTCATACCCATGCTCTAGAGCTGTAGTCCCCAGCCCCCGATCCGGTAGCGGTCCGTGGATCAAACAGTACCGGGCTGCACAAGGAACATTAAATTGTTTCTATTTTATTTACTGTGGTGTGTTTCTCTCAGGTTTGTGTGACTTTCCATGAAAATCACTTTATATTAATTTTTGGTGTGTAGCTGTACTTTATTATGAGGGCATGCTTAAATACAATTAAATTACAATCATTAAATCAGAACAATCTAAAATATAAACAATCAACATCCCTCCCCAGTGCGGGCGCTGTAAAATCATCAAACTTTGACCGGTCCGCCACGATAAAAAGATTGGGAAGCACTGCTCTATAGAAAGTCAACGTGTTGTCTTGGCCTGCTAGGTCACCTGATATTTCTCCAATCTAGCACGAATGAGAGATGATTAGACGACACGTCATCCACAACGAGAACTAAACAACCTTAAATCCACTGATCAAGAGTAACAGGAATGCTCTTCCATCTTACAAACTGATATCCGGTACCTCTACGATACATTGTACGCACGCTTGTATTCAAAATTCTGTCTTACACCGGTTTTCGATGAATCACCATTTCGCATATAAAATGATACTGCTCGCGCTTACATTAGCCTGTTATCTTGAAACTGCGGCGGTGTTCATCAAAGACTCATTTCCCGCCGGGAATGAGTGACGTCTCGGCGGTCAAGAAGTTTCTCGTGGGAAAGTATCCCGGGGTTGATGTCCTAAGGGAAGTCAACCTCTGACCTTCCTTGATCTGGCCGTCAGTAAGAGCCGACGGGTTCCCACGCCAGCCGCCGGTTTCAAAGTACACCGCGAAGGGGGACTTTGGACCAATAGAAGAACGGTTTCACCGAATACGTCCAAACAGAAGTGACTACACATCACGTGTCACTTTCGTGGGCGGGACGTATTCCACCTTTGAAGAGACTCTGGAATCCCGAAAGAGAACGACACCAACGCAGAGACATGATCTTGCTTCGACAGTATCTCCAATTCAAGCCAGCACCTGCGCCCCAGCATTTTTCCAGCTCTCGTTTAACGCAGCCTTCATCAGGAGCAAACACTGGTGCACTCCACAGAACAGCCTGTAACAGAACATTATCGCACCGGCATAGACCCGTGGCATAAACCCCCGCGGCAAAACTTTAATCCATATAATATGCTAACCTAGATAAATTTATTACTGAAGTTTCATTAGTCTACAATAAGTTTTTCTTGGTGATGGGATTTTTCCCCATCAGGTTAAGATGTTTCCTAGAGTAGCTAACCACGATTGTGAACTAAAAGTGAACTTGTTTGACTTGAATATTATTTTTTGCTCGAAATTAAATTAGTGGAAAAAAAACGCATGCGAAAATTTTGTGTATATTGCAATAATTCAGATTTACGGGGGAAAGATGGCTAGAGCTACACGGCTCAAATCCAAGGAAATTATCGGGGTTGCAATATGGGTTCAAGATCTTCCTGTTGCACGTGGAATTTGTAACTGGATTTCATCAACCTTGGGGCTCCTGGAGACCGCTAGCAGCTTGATTCGCCTCTGAGTCCACTAGGCTAATTGTACAGAAATCCGGGGTAAGAAGGAAAAAAGTAATTTTAAAAAAAGAAGAAAAAATTTTAAAAAAATTTCAGGTGATAAAAAGGTTAGACATGTTAATCCCCCCCCCTCCCCCAACAAAGATTCTTCTCTGCCAATAATTCTTCGTGTTATGCTCGTAAAAGAACAAGTGTTGTACTGGTTTTGGGATCTTAACCAAATGGGCCAACTTTTGAGAAACTTATCTGGAGAATGGATATATGTGTGTAATAGTTTTCTTTTTGTGGAGAGTCTAAAGTTGTGACATATTTTTCGCAAACCCCAAATCACATAAATTAAGTTAATCTTAACTAAACCAGCAAAGTTTTTTGTCCGACTTGTGACTGTGATTAGTGGTACGGCTATGTAAGGTGATGTCAGTGAAAAAAATAATCGTAAAATTGTGAAATTCATGGTCAGTACCTAGTGATGTGATAGAAGATGTCAATTTTTCATATTTCCGAAAATTTGTTAGTCTTCAATTAACCAAGTGAGGACGTTTTTGAGGACAATTTTTTGTTTTTCTCAGAACAGATATGATCTCACCTTTCATCTCGTGCCGGATTATCGTTAACTTTAGAGATACTCTGTATATTGTAATAGAGAAACTTTTGTTTTATGAATACTCCTAAGAAATTTAAAATACTTATATTAAGTTAGAAATTTAAAATGCTTATTATGAAATTTATATTCTTATAAAGAAATTTAACATAGAAATTAAGATTTTAAAAAGTTTTTTAAAGGCAGAGCAGAATTTTTAGATCAGTGAAGTGTGTGAAAGGGCGAAATCCCGAGGGCAGTAAAGAAGTTCAGTATTTCAAGGGAGAGGAGATTTCAGAAAAATAACACGAAATGAGGTGGATGATTTGGAACTCCGTGATTGGCTGACAGAATTTTCCAGCTAAGTTGTTGTAAGTAAATATGGAGAAATCCTACCCAATCAAAGCAGAGGCAGCCATTCCACTGAGGACAGAGAATAAAAGAAAAAAAAATTAGGTGAATTTACATTTAAGTCAGGTCGGCTAGTATGTCTGTGAAAGCTAAGATTTGGAGTGTATCTTTCTATATTTAAAATGGTCGGGGACAAAAGAATTTTTTGCATGTTTTCTCAGAGAGCACTTAAAGTTTGTCACAAAATTTGCTCAATGAGCTTTCGAGTAAGTTAATGCCAGTCTTTGCTTCCTGTCCCCCCTCCCTCCTCAATCAGAGGAAGTTTCAAAGATTATTGTGTATATATACTTACGTCTACTTAATTTAGACTTTCTTGATACTAAGGAAAATAATTTATGCATGTGATGCTTTATTTAAAACTGAGATTTTTGTCAATGAGATACCTGGTGTGCCATAAATTGGGTTCTTTTTAAACAAATTTCGAGGGCTTCTTTCTATCTTATGAAAAATATAGCTTTAGTCTTAGAAGCATTTAAATCAAATGAAGGCTTTTTTGTGAGTGACTAATTTGGGGTCTTTGTGTTGTGCGAGAATCGTGATGTCATCGGTGGAGGTTTATACTATTTCTTTTTTCTTCTTCTAATTTTATAAATCCAATAGCTCTTAAGAGTTGGTGAGAGATGAAAAGCTGTGGGTGGAATCCATGCTGAATTAGAATATTATTTTCTATCTATTATCATCTTATTATTAAAATTGATTTTTTCTGCAAGTTTACTTAAAATTAGTAGGAATGAAATCAGCCTATAGCTTTCTAAGGACGTGGAGTCTTTTCCAGGTCTTTAATATTGGTACTACGGTTGCGGTTTTCTGACTTGGGATAATGTCTGAATTTCGACATATTAGTTAGTACTTTTAAAAATTGTTAAAATAGAAGAGTTTTGAGAAGCGTATTTTCTAATTCTAATCTTTTTTAAAATAGTTAACAATTGTCGTAGGTGTGTGTGGGAGGGGGGGGGGGTAACTGAATTTTCAAAGTTAGTTTTGTTTGCTAAGTGCCGACGTTGAATTTTATTTTTCTGGAATAGTCATGTTTTTCTGAATTAATACATGTCGTTTAAATAGCTTCTCTGGAGAGTCAGCGATTCCTTCAGTTTTAGATTGTTTGGTGGGAAGTTAACGGAGCTATTTTCCTGAACGCCTTGGCAGTTCCCCAGAAGGAGTTGCCTCGGTATTCACACGAAATGAATCCATTTGCCGACCCACTGTTCGGAGCTGTCTGAGCCTCTTGACCGCGTCGAACCTATTTGGCACCAACCCCAGACTCTCGGACACACACTTCTTGAGATTCTTTATATTTATAGAAAACAGTTCTTTGATCAAAACAAGATATCAATCATTGGCATGGCCAAAAAATTTTAGCGCGTTTTTCACTCGTTAAAAAAATAAAATCAGAGCCTTTTATACTTGTTTTCTGAACTTTTTTTGTGAAGATTTCCTCATTTCTGTGAAGATTTCCTCCAAAATGTAGGTAGATTTTTTAAAAAAAACTTTTCGAAACAATAAATTTACTAGGTAAAGTTTGAGAAAATTTTGTTATAAACTAGCGAAATTCAGAAAAATTTGTAGGAAAACTATGGGAAAATTTAAATATGATTCGGCTCATCTAGGGCACAAATGCGACCCAATGCCTAAAACCCAAGGTCAATTGGTTGCTTATTGGCTGAGAAAAAGGTACGACAAAATATGGAACGAAGACGAAATTTGTGTCCTAATTGCGCTTTTGTTCCACTATGAGAAAAACGCGCTAAAAATTGAAACTATGTTTCCTTTGACACAAAAAAAGAAATTGATCCAATTATCTTCTATCTTAATTTACGACACTCTCATCGGGATCGTTTCTACAGATCTGTTAGCCTATTTTAAGAGCTTTCCTTCGCATTTCTGAATCGCATAACAAATTTTTTGAATTGAATAAAAGTTGAGGAACATCTAGGGTAGGGGGGGGGGTAGTTGTTGTGTTCCTGATAATCTAGAGTAGGGGGGGGGATTTGTTGCGTTCCTGATAATCTAGAGTAGAAGGTGCTAACTTGGATATCATCTGACTGTGGCTGAAAGCTGTGAGCGAGTGAGTGTTATACTTAAGTAGCATTATAAAGTTGCACGAGTGCTATTGGTGACAGACCTCGTCATTTTTAACCATGTTTAAGAGACGAGGACGACACATGAGTTGCCCATCAATACCACACTAACGGCAGGACATCTGAGCCTCGACTACACGGTGAGTCTTCAGCGATACTAGGCTCGAACTCACGTCACGCCTGCCGGGAGTCCGTTACCTCGACCGCTAGGTTACCTGCGGCCACCTAAAAAGCGTGAGATCTGCGTGCAGTGTCCATCTAGAAACAAGAAACCGCATCTAGTTTTACAAGAAACCGCATCTTTCTTGCCGTGTACAAGGGCACTGTTGAGGTAATTCACATTTTCGTTTTGATCACCCACTAAAAGAACTTTACTCGATCGGGCCTTTAAAGAACATAATTGCAAATGGATTCCTTAACTGACATTTACTTACGATTTTACTTTGCATTGGTTTTTGTCTTAGTTAATTTTTGTGACGAGAAAATATTTAACTTTTTGTTTGAAATATTAAATATTCTTGAGAAATCAAAAAAGTCCGTAGTTGTTTTTCACATTCCGATCTTTTAATTATATTTCACATCTTTTTGGAATTTACTCTGCTTTCAAAAAGCTTTATTGCGTAAAAAACATATATACAGAAATAAGAGCAAATGGACTTTGATGTTTTTTAAAAAAATTGTTTCTATGTTTTTTGCCTCCCGGCATTTTCTCTTTCTGAAGTGTCTCCGCGAACGGTTTCAGAGCTGAAGGGATGCATTCTGTCACAAGTACGGGCGAATGTCCTTCTGTCAGGACACGCCTCCCTGCCTCCTCTAAATACCTTTTATCCGATCAACTGTTTGGAGGGGGAGGGGGGGAGTTGAACTTTTTTTTCCTTTTTTTTCTTACGTTGAAAGAGGCAAATTATTTTTTCTCCGTTGGCACTTATTTGGGTAAGCAAGTAAGACAATAGAGATTGACTTTGGCCATGTCTCTTTGGTTGCTGAAAAGCTCGACTTCACGAGATTTTCTTTACTAGTTCTCCTTCCAATTAAAAAAAATGGGTGCCCTCTTCTTAAGAGTCTTTTGATATAAAACTGAAAAGCGTCATTAACAACTTTATTTTCGACTTGAAATTAATAAAAAAATACATACAATATTTTTTTTTTCTTCACTATCGTGTTTCCCTTTCAAAGAAATAGGTAGTTGCATGATTTTCAAATTGAATCATAGAAAGACGGCTTTGTCAACCGATTTTCTGTTTACAGATAATGGAGGCGGTCATTTTGAAGTTGCTTCTTTTCAACACTGAGCGTCGCCTATGATTCGAAATCGTTCTGAAAAAGTAGAGATTGCTACAACGCAGTGCTGTACACATAGTTTTATCTTACGAATAAATTAAAACTACTATCGGTAAAAAGTTACCTTAAATCAGTCCAACGCTTCTAGCACTTTGTGTGCGGTGAGATTCGTCTGAAATGAGATGGGCCTTCCGCGCGGTAGAAAGACGATTCTGAGATTTAAAACTGCTTACACTCGTTGGAAATAAAATCTCAATAGGGTCCTTAAAGAGTATAAAGTATTTAAAACTCATTCAAATGTTTCATTTACCTTTATTCTGAATCAAATAAGGAATATCCAAATAGGATTACCATAGATCTCCTGAGAAATGCTATAAATTTCGAAAAATTGTCGTATTTAAATAATTCAAATACAATTAATAAAAATAATTTTATTTTAGAAAAATCAAAAATATAAATCAATACATATTTACATATTTCGTACAATGTATTCAGGTAAAACTAAATGCTAAAAAAATTGCATCGAAGGTCGTTGACATTATTTTGTATTTCTCGTTATTTTTCTTTTCTAGTGGTTTCCAAAATATTCTGAAAGAGAAAAAGAAATCACTGTAAGCAAATACACTGACAATTAGAAGGCCGCTCCTGAGTTTTACTTTTTTTTTTTTTTTTTTTTTTTTTAAAAAGGGTTTTTTCATTTGTAAGGCCTCATTTCCTTCTTAAAAAAAAAAAATTATTGCTTTTCTTCGTTATGTAAGCAAATGAAAAAAGGCTGTAAAAGAAGCACTGGACTGATGATCTACGCAGAACGAGCCTCTAATTTCTCAAAAGAAAAATGTCTTACATAAAATCCTACTACAAAGAAAGAAAAAATTCTACTTCATTTTAAAGTGTGTGAGCTATTACTGATCACAGGAACTATTCTCTTTGGAATGACATTAGAAGATTGCAAAGTACTTCTTGGACAGTCTGCTCGGAGCTGACCGCATTTCAGCAGGTTGAGATTTCTTCACGCAGCTTAGAAACAGCGGACATTAACTCGCCTTGTTTGGCGTGTAACACTGGGACTATTGCGATCGGGAGCTACAGGATCTTTGGATTCATGGACGAATAAAAAATGTCTACTTCAGTAATCACAATAAATGACCTGGAATAAAATAACAGTGTTTCATAAAACACATCTACTCAAAATACTTCTTTTACAGGTCAGCAAAACCAAAGATTTGGGATTTAAATCCACAAACACGCAGGATTCCTCTAAACCAGATTTCCTTCGAATTTGTTGAAAGACTGTATAAAAGAAACGTAGAGTTGACCAGGAGGTATTGTGCACAGCACACACTTGTGGAATGGACTTTCACTTCTCTCTTTGAATTATCACATTAGCATCTAGGTATGTAAGTCATTTGTATCACAAACAAGGAGGTCACAGTTGAGTTGTAGTTCCCCCGAAGTCCCAGTTTTTGTCGATATTGTTGTTGTTGTTGTTAGATTTCTTTCTCTTGAGGGGAGGGGGTAGTTCTCCGAAGGCACAGTTCTCAAATCCGTTCATGGTGTGATACTCTGGACCGCAGGCCGAGTTGAGGGTGAGAACGGAAGATGAAGCGGACACTGGTTGGAGAATGTTCATCTGTGACTGGTTAGGGATGAGGCCTAGAACCGGGGCATCTCTTCTCTCGGTCTGAAGACAGCAGCAGACCCTACTGATCAAGCGGTCGAGGGGATCCAAAGAGTGCATCCACTCGGGGAGAAAAGACCAGTCTCGTAACCGTAAGGGCAGTAACGAAGGACGACGCCTCTGGAGCACGTTAATCAGTCCAATGAAGAGGATTGCTACCAACAGCGGCCCACCTACGCTCGCGAAGACCACAGACCCAGCTGCGGAAAGTCCAAATACAGCGGCAGGTAGCAAGAGGAACATGACAAAGAGGTAGAGGATGCTGAACCACCGGTACTGACTGGTCACTTGGCCCAGTCCTTTGGCCAGAGGAATGGGTAAGCGGGTAGCCGGGATGGGGTAAAACAGAATTATTCCAGAAATATTGAAGAAAAGGTGACAGAAGGCGATCTGCAGGGTGTCACGCAAGGCAGCAGGTGGAGCCGCGAAGGCAGCTAGTAATCCAGTGGCTGTAGTGCCGATGTTTGATCCTAATGTGAGAGGATAGATACGTTCCAAGGATACCAACCCCATGCCCGCGAGAGGCGTCAAGGCGGAAGTGAAGACGGAGCTTGATTGAACCAGAACGGTGAGGGCACAGCCGAGAGCCATGGCTGCCCAGCCAGTGAAGAGGTGGTAAGGCCAAGGGGGTTCCACATTGATGAGACGGCGTAGAAGAGAGGCGATGGGTCCCCCTAGCACAGAATGCAGTAGCTTGACTAGAGACACGAGGCAGCCGCACAGCAGAAGAAGGGACACGGCCAACAGACACAGGCCCAGCGTGGAATCTGACCAGGGTATACGCTCCAGCAAATAGCCACCTGCGAAAACATTTAGGGGAGTTACTCGATATCTTCATAACTTTTTTGTTTTCTACATTTTGAATAGAGTAATAAGCATTCTTAATTTATTGTTATGTGCTATTTTTAATATCGAGTATCGAATTATTTGGTTTATGTGCTTGCAGTATTTTTTTTCTCCCAGGCAAATGGATGGAATTACAAAGTTTAAAACATTTTGTGGTGGATCTCAGTTGAAAAGTCGATACGCTTAACCCTCCAGTGGGACGATGAACTTTCTTTTTGCACTGTGTGTTAGAAAGACACTGGAAAAATGCTTACGAAACGATAGAGGCAACACGTTTCCGTTTCAAAACATGTCTCCTGGAATGATCCGATGTATGCAACAAATATATAAGTAAGTGACCTCCTATTGCTTTCTGAGAAGTGATAATAAATTCAGTCTGCTAAAAAATGCAGAGAAGAAAAACACGGCAGCTCGAAGTAATTTAATTTTTTTTCTTGTTAAATTGAGCAAAAATGTCATCAATGTTTTTTCAGTGCTAGTTTGATATCATGGGTCTACGCGCTAAGTTGTTGTTTATGTTCGCCAAGATGGGCGATAACCTTACAATATCATTACCTTGATATTTTTATCATCTGGCAATGTGGTTGCCATGGGAATAACATATACTAGAAAAAAATTTTATTGGTTTTTTTCCCCGCAGTACCCTATTAATTTCGGACGATTTTAATTCAATTTTCTTAACAATTTAACCATTTTCACACACATTGCATTTGATGTATTGCAAGCTATTATTTCAGTCTTCTGTTTTATTTTGTGCTATTTTCGAATAGGGATATTTCTATTATTATGGGTGAGTACTAGAATATTTTATTAAAACAATGAGTGTTGTACTTTTAATTATTTCTATAAATGGTTTATTTTCAATTTATTTTTACTTAAAAAAAAATTTCTTTTTAAATTCCTTGTTCGATGAACTTTGTTGAAGGAACTTGCATCTTTCGGAACATTGCAAGTTTTCAGTACTTTTTAATTGATATTCATTATTAATTTTAATATATATTATGTAATTATTTTATTTATAATATATAAAAATACAATTATTATTATATGTAATAATCATATAATATTCGTTACTTGTAATAACTTTTTTTTATTATATTTTTTAAACATTATTACATATTATGTTATTTATTTAGTATTATTATTATGTTATTTATTTATGGTTATTATTTTTTTATTTATTTATAGTTATTATTTTGTTATTTATTTATAATTATTATGTTAAATGAGTATTATTATATGTACGATTCTTATTATATTACAATACGATGATTATTCTTTTTTACAATTATTATCAAATTATATTATATGATTATTATTATTTAATATAATTATTAAATCATACTGTATGACTATATAATGATTATTACTATATAATATTATATATAATAATTACTCTAAATTTATATTATAAGATTATATATACTGCAAATATTACTATTAGTAAATATAATTTTTTTAGATTATATTGATATTTATTATTTATTGATCTTTGCTATTCTCAATCTCTTCCTATATTCTTCATTTGGAATAGATTTTACTGTCTTTCAAAACAGTTCTTTAAAACTATTTTCCTGACTATCTCTTACCGCTAAGCCGCCATCTTGGATTTCATTCCAACGACATACGCTGCTTGGCGTGATTCTTTATTGCGCTAAGCAACGTTTGGCGCGTAAACCCATAATATCAAACTAGTTCCATATTTAAAAAAAAAAAATTTGGTTTTGAATTTTTTATTGACATGTTCAAAGTGAAAAATCTCAGTTTCTCTGTTTTGAACTTTATATATTTATCTATAAAGATATATATATATTTATGTATATCTTTAAATTCTTAATTACGGTAAGGCTGTATGAATAGTATGGCTACGGTTAGGCGAGTAGTTTGAAGAGAGAAATTTGCATGTACTTTGATTTCTGCTTTTGATATTATATATCTTAGTAGAAATTCTTTCCTCATGAAAAATATTTTGAGTCCGCAAAGAAATTGTTTCACAACTAAATGCTCTGAGTCGTGTCAAATTAAAAGAAACAAATTATACTCCTGATGTTGCGATATGAAAGTAGAGTGGCGCAAGCACTAGTTCGTAATAAAATTTTTATTTTATAATGAAGGGAAATACATATATTTTATGTTATCTATTTCTTATATTAATAAATATGCTTAAAAATACATAATATAGGTACAATAAAAAAAAATTTTTATTTTTGTTTAATGAATAGTTATATTTTATGCTGTTTTTTTTTAAAGATAAGAAAGATCTTTAAATGATGCAAAACTAGTATGTAATAAAACTGAAAATCTATATTATGGATCTATATTCTCTAACTCTACATGCATTATCACCGGAATGGAATTGTTTCAAAAATGCCCCTCTGTGTGGCACTCTGAATCATATTGGTACGCCACTGCTAAAAGGTTGCCGATCCCTGTTCTAACAGGAACAGTTGTCGTCGTTCAAGTTATTGTCGAGTATGTTCGAATAGTTTGCGGTTGCTCATTTCTATTCGGTACTGTTTCAATGCAGTGGATTATTAAACTGACACAATGCCCACTACTGGACTCATGGGGAATGTCCACCCTACATCTAGGGCATTGGTTCATAAATGTAAGGTGTGGTACGTGGTAGAATTGATTATTGAAACCTGGGTTCCCCGAAGACGCAATAAACGGGCAATTACGAGATACCATACCTGAATTTATGGAATTTATAGATGATATCCGCAAACCGTCCGCATTACGGTTCTTGCGGTTCTAAATGGTGCTCATGCGCATTAGATGGAGAGGGAAGCTTCCTCAAAAATTACTTTGGACTACAAATTATCGGGTATAGTTGTAATGTTGAATGGTTTCCACGACTTGTCTCTGTTGATTACATAAAAAAAGATTTACAAGTTTAAGATATTACAAGATTGGATCTACGTCGTCGTAGGACCAGCAATAGTGCCATCTTCCACGCTAGGAATTACTCTCAGGAATACAGATGTACATTATGAGAAAGGGCGAACTCTTCAAGTACACTCAACTTTAACTTGTTATCACTATGTGACAGCTTTTTTGCCATTTTTTTTGTCTGATGTCAAAAACTGTATTTTATATAATTAATTGTGTGTACTTCCCCATACCTATGGCCGTTCCTTTCATACGCTTGCACAAAATGCAGTGCATTGATTTAGAATATTTTTTGGCATAGAGACGACAATTTATCCTATCAACGAGAGTAAAATGCCGTTTCGTGCTAATTAGCTGATGCTCTTAAACTTTCTAATTGGAAATTTTGATCTATTTCTTTTCGGGATGATTTTTAATACATATCTTTTAAATTCTGTTAGCATTAGGTCAGGCGTAGTCGCTTTACTTTCATAGCTGTAGCTTTCTTTGTTCACATGTTCCCTATGTACCCTACATAAGCTAAGAGTACATTTTGTCAAAATTTTGAAACTCGTATAAATATTCATGTAATCATGTCGCAATGAGGGTGAAATGGCTGTAAAGTAAGACGCCAGGGGACTTTTATTTCTGGTATACCATTCATTTGTCGTCTTGTAACTAATCAGTTCTGTGACATTCTTCTTTCGCAAATGGAGCGAGAAGAGAAACTAGTATACGGCACGCAATCATCGACCTATATTTCCTGCCTGGAATAAAACCTCGCTGCGTAGAAATAAGAATTCACTATTTGAAAGCTCCGATACTTTGAAGGATTTCTGCGACTTTTGAGAATTAGAGTTCCATGCAAAACATACCAAGAGTTAAAATGTCAAATGATTTGTGTGTGGCTAACGGAAAATGTTAAGAAACCCGTTTTTGCTAAATTGCGTTTTATCCGAGATTAGCAAATCTGCTTATTTTAGCCTCTTACTTTGACTTAAAGAAAGTTTCAAAAATGCTCGGTTTGTGGTCGGAAATATTTTTAAATGGGGCACGACATTCAAAAGTCAAATTGACATAGAAAATTGGTATACATAGGCATAAGATATTGGTATACTGATAACAAGCAGTGATTTTATTCAAAGAGGACAAAGACAAAAAGGGAAATTCTCTGATTCCTCTCCTTTTTGTTCGTAATTAAGACCTTGCATATCCTGTTAAACATTTTGAATGTAGGAGAAAACATGGTGTTAAAGTAACTTTTATCCCCAAATCAACCATTTTAACTAAAAGTTACCTGAAATTTTTTGAATGTTAATTTTTTTTTAAAAAAGGAGCTTTTATTACTTTTTTTGTTCAAAGAAAAGTGTATTTTATTGAAAATGATAAAAGGAAAGAAATAAGGAAAACGTAATAAATTTGGCCACACAGCTTCATAGCAGTAATTTTTCTAATCACGAAGCAGGATTCCCTAATTTATGCATTTAACTAGTGGATAGGGAATATACAAGAACGAATAATTTATTACTTGAGTATGTTTCAATATTTTTTGCAGAAATTTAATGCACTTCTTGCGCTTAGGGATACGTTTGCGAAACTATTCCTCACTTATCAGTGTTCTGAGCCAGACAATTGCCTCTAGGGGAATTGTTTGTGAAATACTCGAATTTTGGTGCTTTCCGAAACAGAAGATAAATTTGCTTGGGTATATGAATTAATTCCACATGTAATTTTTTTCAAAACTTCCATTCGGAATCGAGACTGTCTCAAGAAACCGGGCCCATATCACGTTTTCCCCATTTCTTTTGCCCACATCCAAACGGAAAAAAAGGATACTCACAGAATTCTGGGGTCTCATTGCGTGCACATCTCCTCAACAATGAGACGACCTCCGTTTCATTTAGCTGTCCGGCTGCCAGCTGCTCCAGGACCTTCTTGTCCAACTGCGAGAGAAATAAAATGAAACGATTAACTGTGTTGCAAAAGAAACAGACATTTCGAACCATAGTGTTAAGTTGCTGATTATCCCGAGTTCCGCACCAGTCCCTCGGAGTACGAGACTCGGCCCCCTTTCGGCTGCCCGCGCACGCATTCGCAAGAACTGGGAACGTTTCCGTACTCAAAGAGTTTTATATCCGGCATTAAATCCTAATGAATGAAGGAAAAGACTTCCCTGATGTATGTGAGGAGGTATCCAACTTTTGAAATGACATTCGAAGTTTCTTTGCCACGCCGTTTGTGAAAAAAGTAATTTATACAACCAATGTCTCACGTGCTGTTGAAACGTGTTGCTGCTCTTACTAATTTTATGCGTCTTCTTTTTGATCGTGTGATCCCCAAAAATCAATCATCCATGCGCCAGGTTTAACTGCCACGAGTCCTCGAAAGGAATCATCTTTTGGCATCTCGTACGTCTTCGTATCACAAAAAAATATATTTCATCGGTCCCTACTGGGGAAAAGGTTTCATTTGTAGCAATCCTGAAGTGTGACATGGCGGAGAAATTGAAAGAACAAAGCAATATCACATGTCATAAAACCATTGGAAGAAGTTTTCTATAAAAATCGATATTAAAATTAACAAAAATATTAAATACATAAATATATTTTCAAAGTCCAGTTCAAAGTATTAAAATAATAAAAGAAGGTATTGTGTTGTAAAATACGTGATATGTGCGTAAAATTTAACGCTGGCGAACAGGTTTTTTAATCAAAACCGTGTTTACAGTAATCTATTTTTCACGCTTTTCTAAAGAATTAGTGCATAAAAAATATTGAAATTATTCAAAAAAGTAAAATATTCCTAGGAGTTTGAATTAGAATATTTGTGAAAGGCAATACAAGCTTGGAAAAATTTCCATGAAAAGGGCGTTTCCGTAGGGCTAATACATTCATGGAGGTGTGCTTGAAAGTCAGTTGTAATTGATTTGTAGTAAAAAATATGGAGATCAAGAAACCTACCGAACTCTGCGAAGACTGTAATTGACCCAATGAGGAATTTCATCAACAGACAATTGCCGGAAAAAAATTATAAATTTCCGAGCAAAATTTTTGTAGAGCCAAAATTTCAAAGCACAAATAATGGCCGCAAGCAAATCTAAAACAGAATAATGAAGCGTATCGTGATAGGACGCTCCAGGAGCCTGAGATTCAAAGAGAGGACAATGGTTTTATTTTCACTCGAGTGGCTCTAATTACGCTCGAAAAAGACAGGGACGCAGAACAATAATGTTTGGTTTCCCTCGCTCATCCATGGCAAGTTGGTGAACGACTGTCTTTTGAGTATACTTTCTATGGAGGTATTATGATTCCATTCTACTGGAATCATAAAATTCTGTCTTTTCCTGCTTCCTGCTGTACCATCTGTTCCTGCTTTTAGAGCAAGAACAGATGGTTCCTTGTAGCCATTGCAGTCAGGGGGGAGGTCATATCTTTTACTAATGTCATTCTGTTGAGAGAAAAAATTCTGCTTTTTTCCATAATAATATGCACTCAATTAATTTTTTGACTACTATGCTTTCATTAATCTTAAAGGGCTACACAGATCAAATTTCATGTCACCCAGTTTATTTTTTTCGGAATTACGGCACAGTCTGGAAAGTTGTTTAAATTTTGTACACAGAAAAATCCAATATCATAGCTTCAGAAGTTATTCGATAGCGGCATGCAGACCTTTATACACAGGCGTTTTGTATTACTTTAATTTGAAAAGAAGTCGTTTAATTCCATGTATGGGGTCTAAATATTCGTAAATCCATGAATCAAAACTCTCATCGGACAAAATTAATTTTGTGTGGGAAACAACTATTCCAAATTCCCACTCTTTTTTTTAAAAAATATTACTTAAAAAAATATACACAAAATCTTCTTTATATCTAGGTTAAATGCTTTTAAATGTGAAAAGAGAAGAAACTTTTTTTCTCCCTCGTTTTTATCCAAACTATTTCGTATTAATTAGCAAAGGGATATATTTTGTAATAATAATAATAAAGTAATAGTAATATATATATAGAGAGAGAGAAAGAGTCAAAAATGTTCTCTTTTCTGCACACACAAAAAATAACCTTTTTCCAATGTTTAAAATTCTTATTTCATGGAATTATTTCACTAAAAATCTTATTCCTAGTTTACTTTTCAGCATTGGGAAATGAAAATTATGTATGAAAAGATTCAATGAACGAAAAAAGAGAAAAGAAGTCGTCACGTGAAAGCGATCTTTTTGCGACGCGCTTCCACAAGAAATTCATCGGGCGTGAAAAGTATTTCTTTTGATCTCAGAGAAATGAGGTTCGCGTCACTTCCAAGTGCAACGCTAATTCAGAAGGAAAAAAAGAAAGAAACAAGAATTTCCTGCGAAATCTACTTTCTCGAAAGTGTATTGAATTCTAAGGAAAGCAAAGTCACAGAATTGTTCGAGGAATCCAGAGTGGATTAGAGTTTCGCTTTCAATCATTCGAGGCGTTTGTTTCACTAATCATTGTGTGCGTGTTGACATACAGAAAAACAAATGAGATGCGTCATTGTTCTTTATTGGATATTCATGAACCTACTCATTGGTGTGATCATGCACTTCGACAAAGAAGCGCACACAATTAATTTTAACTGTAGTTTTAATTCTAATAATAAACATACATCCTCCTACATTTTATTCTCTGAGCACCAGAATGTGTGTTATAGGATTTTCAGTTTCTTACTGTGTGTTTTCAAAAAAATAAACATTATTTTGAATCTCTATTGCATATAAATTGTTAAAAGAAAGAGGAGGAGACAGAAGAAGCATTTGGAAATTTTTACTCTTGCCCCAGTTAAAAAGAAACATTTCACAGATTCTGGGACTCTGAACTTAAAATGTGGGAGCGTAAGAATGTAAGACACAGGACGTCATCTGAGTGACCAATAGCGTAGGGTCAGTAGATATTAAAAGGTATTAAACAGCACTTAAACTGAACCCTTAAAGGGTTTAAATATAAAACGGCAGGGGCAAAAGTAAACGGCCTTTGCAGAAAACTTTCTCTTAAAGTGTAAGGTGACCACGGTACCCTGCTGGTCCGACTCGTTGCCAGCGCATCATGGGTTCAAACCTAGTGCCGCTGAAGACCCACCGTGTAGAAAGGACTAATGCACCTGTCGAGGTTCAAACCTTTCTTTGCTGAGGAAGCTAGGAGAGGTTTGGGTGTGTCAGCTCAGGTGTCGTCCTCACCACTTGACCTTGGTTAAAAATTACAAGGTCCTTTGCCAAAAGCCTTCGTGTAGCTGAATAGTGTGACCCAAATATTCAATCGAAAATGTAAAGCGTTAAAGAACTAATGACTCCTACTCCACCTCCCAGACAACCTATCACTGCATAATCTCTATCTTAGTATAACATTAAATCAGGTGTTCTTAAATTATTCGAGGTGGTGACCCCATGTTTTCATACAAAAATCTTGTGCGATCCAATAAGCATTGAATAAAATTTGCATACGCTTAGGTACATCTGTATGTGTTTTATTCATAATACACATACAGATGTACCCAAGCGTAGATATCCATCCCCCGCTCATTCTGCTTATATGTTACACAAACTGAAAATCTTCCCTGTTGAAAATGAAAACCGCATCACAAAATCCAGCAGAAAAATTGACAGTGAAAACAGATAAATTATTTGTGGAAATTCGACTGAATGCAAAAAGTTCAAACTGCTCTTGTGCCTTTTTAAATTTATTTTCTTCGATTGTGGCATGAACCAGGCATACACCAAAAAGAAAGAGGTTATGCTTTTTTCACTAATGAAGAGAAATTGTGGGAATGTAATTCTTTTAATCCATATAACTAAAGACTACGAAATAAACAAACACTAACCTGAACGATCCAATTTGTGACTGGCTTGGTGATGGTCTGTAGGAATGCCTGCTTCTGGCCTCCTCCTTCTACGCGGTGCCACTCTCCCGAAGCCATGATAGCCGACGTCAGCTTCTCCAGGTAGCCTGAAAGACATTGCCCTTAGTGCTTCTGCAAACCGCTTCTCTTCCTAAACGTACTACTTCCTTTCGCGAAAATATACCGCCAGGATTATTTCAAGAGTAATGTTTCCCCATAGAGATGAGCATTTAAATAAACCTTCCTTCAAATTATGCATTCGTGTGACCGAAACTGAAATCATATACTTGGACTGAAAAGCCCCCCTCCTGACCTTCCTTAAAAAAGAGCTCGCCTACTTTGGTAATACTGAATCCAGCCATTTGTGTAAAAAAGTCCACATCGATGAAAGATTGTTTGCGTAAAGAAAATTTGTCAAAAGGAGTTTCTGAAACAACAAAGTTTGAAAAACTTAGTTTAAAACGTAGTTAAGGAGTAAGAAAAAACGTAGTTATGACTGAAGAAAAAGGAATGTGCGTAAATAAAAGGGATTTGAAATTAATTATTTTTCTTCCCGAAAATCACTATTGAAGGCGAACTTACCTGTAGCCACTTCCAGAGGCAGGAGCACTAGCACCGCGAGCCAGTTGAACATGTCGTGAATTGTAGCTGCCGCGAACGCTCTTCTAAACTCTCTCCTGTCTGCCGCCTGCCCTAAGGAAACTACAGTGTTGGTGACAGAGGTGCCGATGTTGGCCCCCATCACGATGGGGACTGCGTCACGAACCGTCAGCACTGGAATGAAAAAGAAAAAACTATTCTTGATACACACAGTACCCTCCTAAACTAGCAAATTGAGAGATTACATCTTCCAAAATAAAACATGAGCACGAGAATGCTTTTCTTAATGAAATCTTTATAAAAATGTTTTGGATAGCAGTATAAATGAAAGGGCTAGATTCAAAAATAATCAACGTTTAAATTTAGTTCTTTCATTTTATGGCAGGATTTTCTAAATTGTTCTCTTCATGTAAACAGAAATATACAAAAGAAACAAATACTTATTTCAACTAACTATCCAGATTTCATTACATTCTCGCTTTCATTTTATCGGGGGGAGGGGGGGGGTCCTTAGTTTATCATTTTGCATTTTTTAAAAATATTTTTAAGATTTCATACATTTTATTAACTTAATAAATCGCTTTAAATAAAGTAAATATCATTTCAAAATGAATAACTTTCGATTAATTAATTGATCTCATTAAGACCGAGAGCGAAATGCCTCAAAACGTCCTTGATGAGCTGGAGAACTGAGTAGAAAAGGAAAGCAGCCGGAGCAGACGGCATCTTAAATACGGAAAAGAAACTACCAACTAAAGTGATCAAGTTAAGGGTGGAATAACATGAAAGCTGGAAATAGGAAGGCCATCACGCTCCAGAACTTATATCAAGCATTTTTCTTTCTTGCTCTGCTTCAGTTCTTTACTTCGTAATTAAAAAACGTCATGTTTGTTTAATGTACTGTTCACAATTTCTTTGAATAAGGGAATGTGGTTCTCTTTCTTCCTTACATCCCAAAATTTCTATGTCCAAATCTTTTGCAAAGTCGACACCTGAACATCCTAAGACGAGAACTTGAATATGTCCCTCTAAGCGCATGGATTCGAACTTGCAACTTGACTGAAACATCACCATCCATGAATATCAACAACTTCTGGAAGGGAAAATCTATTTCAGGAAAAACGTTTTTGCTTCAGCACGAAATGAGTCACGGCTTTGATACGACGCGCATATCACTGACTAGGAAAAAATTGATTTAAGCAAATCTTTCGTAAAATATTACCATTTTTCCTCCCTCCGAAGGGAATTTTAGTATAAAGAGATATGAGAAAAAGGCAGAGGGAATGTTTGTGTAGACAGATACGTTATTCAAACAAGATATCTGACTTGTTAAAAAGCCTTTGATGAGTATACGCGTGAGAAGAAGGGGGTGGGGTATCCCTACGGCAACGGTTGTGATCAAAACTATCGGGCTCTAATTAGTATTTTTATATTACTGTAAAAAAGCTTTACACTCTCAATGACACTTCCGTTTCTTAAATAAAACTAAAAATTATTTAAGATATTATTAAGATATTTTTATTTCTGTGGTTTAACACACACACACAAGTTTTAACAATACCAAACTACATAATGCTCTGAATAAAATTTTCAAGCTTCGTGAAAAAATTTCCATAGCAGTAACGTAAGTGCAATATTTCATGTTTACGTTAATAACACAATGAAATGGCTTCTTGGGAGAACTGAATGTCACTCGCTCTCGTTGCAGATATATTTATGCTACAAAGGAATTAAACTGTTACAGTGTAATTTCATATATGTACCAATGTCTTGAATTTGTATTAATACTATGGATAAATTTTGATATATTTGTGGAGAATTGAAATTTTCTGCACTAAAAAAGGCTAATTGTAGTTAAAAAAGCGTATCATTTCTATTTAAGTTGCAAAATAGGTCCAACGGACAAAGATTGGGCCCCACACATATGCAACCACTTTCTTCAAGGGACTGCATGGCAGATATTCGCTGTGCCCGTGATTTGGAGAAAGCATTAAGGATTGCTATTTCTTGCATGGCACCACCAGATTCTAGGGGTTTCGCCAAGAAAAGGGAAATAATACTATCATACAATTTGATCTGTCATCTTCTTTATAGGAGGGAAATCTCCCGTTAGTACTTCGGGAGATCTTCAGTTCAAACGAGGAGGGTCTCGATGTGTCAGAAAGAAATAAAATTACCTCGATGAAATCAAATAATCGTGTTCTCCGTTTGGTTTTGTCCATAAGCAAAGCGGAAATATTGGCATCAACATTTCAACAATAAAATGTTCTCGAAGAAATTCACATCTGATCTTCGAATCTTTATTTAAAAAGAAGAAAGTCTAGTGTTCTGCTTCGACATTGATGGCCTACTAAAACAACTCCGCATTGCCCGGAACCCAATGAATGGAGGCTGTTTGGTTCAAAACTGAAAGTGCATCATGGTGATTTTGTTGAAAAGAGAATATGTCACCTGCATATATATATAATGGAGACAATCTAAATCAGCTTTTATGAATGATTAACTTCAATAAGTAGGGCGAGAAGATCTGTTCTAACTTGAAGGTATTGTCTGTTGATAGTATATATCTATCCATCTGCTTTCTATAGTCAGGACAATCTCTTTGTGCTATATCAAGAGTTATTGGCCTCAGAGAACATCTTTTGCGCCTAGGAAAGGAGCATATACCTCTGGAAGAATCGCATAAAGTCATAATTTCATATCTCTCTTGTCAAAACTTGGTAAAATCCATTGATAAAAATGGACCAGCCTCTACCCAGCACGAAAAATTCCCTCGCCTCGGTGTACCAATTTTTTTTTAAAGCGTTTTCATGGAATCAGATTAAACAGCTTTTTCGTGACCTTCAAATTTAAAAAACTTCTTCGAAGAACAGGCATAGACCAATTCTATCAAGTTTCAACAAACATCTGAGGATAGGACAAGGGCGTAAACTACAAGAATCTAGCTAAGGAGATGTTTGTTGGAAATTTCCGCTAAAATATGTTCTTAAAGATTCACACTTTCTGGATTCCCAGTTGAATCTCTTCCATGATAACTGCGGACAGGTCAGTGATGAGCACGACGAACGTTTTCATCAGGACATTACCAGCATTGGAAAACGGTCTCAGAGGAATTTGTCCTCGGCAATGTTGTCTGACTACTGTTGGACGTTCATTAGAGATGTTCCTCACATCTATTGAAGAAAATCGGAAGTCAGAAGCATATTAGGGTACTCATACGCTTTTCTAAGCGATTCGCAGGCATTGTAGAAAAGCAGTTGTCAATTCAGCTTTTTTCCATAGTTATATTTATGTTCAGTGCGTAGGGATTTATTATTCATCACGGAAGCCTGAACTTTTAGAAAATTTGTTGCATAGTTAAAACTAACTTTGTACAAAATGGAAGCTTATTTGCCGAACACGTAACTTATATCATTTTCATATAAATTGACACTAAGCTTGTTTTAGTATTTTTACTGATTCTCAACAAACTTTGTTGGTATAAAATAATTTAATACAGAAGTAACTGTCGTAAACCAGTTAAATGTTTAAATGTATAGACAAATAAAAGATGGCTCAAGCCGTGGTTTGCGACCCTTGGACTACAGACTAGAAATCCGATTGAAAGAGAGTTGATTTCTCTTTCAGGAGTACAAACTAGCTTTTTAAAATACTATATATAAGCGAATGAAATCTTATCGTATGCAATACAAAAAAAAAGTGATGCACCAAAGGTACATTCTTTTTCAATTAGGAAAAAAAAGAGAAAATCTCACATATTGAACTGAAACTAATTCCAAAAATGAATTTTTAGAACAAAAAATAAATTGAGAGAGAGAGAGAAAGAGTAACACAGAAAGCAGAAAGGTATTAAGTGCTTCAAATAATATAAAAAACAAGAATGGGTCGTTTTATATTCGATTTATCGGCATTCTTGCAATGTTTAATAAACTGGTTATTTTACTAATTTTGTGGAATAATTTAATACACTTCTTCTCAATCATCGAGAAAAAAAACTATAATGATCTTGGATGCCAAGAAATGGACGAGTTCAGTAGGAAAAAGAACAAAATATTTAGGACTTGGATAAGACATTGGCAATCATAAAACTTATTTGTATTTTTTCATGTGTTGATCGAGGTCAACTGACCACAGTTTCATGCGGTTATCGAGTCATGGGCTCGAGTCCTTGTACTACCATCGTGAAGGACCTGAGGAGGTCTAAGGTTACGGGATGTGGGATGCTATCTCAGGTGTTGTCCTCTTCACTTGACCTTGATTCAAAATTGCGAGGTTCGTCACCAATAGCTCTCGCAGATTCGAGAAATTCGACGTTAATAATTATCCATTCAAGTGTTGGGGATTCAATGGGAAACAAGAGAAAATAGTTTTTCTGACGCCAAAAACGGATTTCTTGTCACAAAATTCCTAGCGTCGTGGTGGGACCGCAATATCCTAGTGGTCAAGGTAACGGACTCATAGCCGGCATGTTATGAGTTCGAGCCCAGTGCCACTGAAGACCCGTCGTGTAGGGGTGGGGTGCACGTTAAATTTGTCGATGCTGAAAATGATGTGGAAGCTAGGAGAGGGAGTGCCAGCTCAAGTGTCGTCCTCGTCACTTGACCATGGTTCAAAATTACGAGGTCCAGGGCCTTTTTTTTTACTTGGGAACACTAGATTTAGACACTCAAAAATTTGGAGGGCGAAAAACGAGAAAAAATTAAATTAACAGCTAACGTGCTACTGCCTATCGAATCATGAGAGATGCATTTCTGCCCTCTAGAGATTAAAGACTGAACTGAGATCTACTGTGGAAAATGGAAAGTTTAACAGTTGGATGCACTCAAAATGATATTACCATGGAAATTTACAATAATGGCATTACTAAAGGTTTTTGCAATAATTAAGGCTCGAAGAAAACCCCTTTGCTGCATCAGTACAATAACAGTGACTCAACAAAGAATAAGGACATCTAAAAGTAGAAGATAATGCAGCGATAAGAAGATGATAATTAACAAGTTGAAAACAGTTCAGACATTAATGTATACCAGTGGCATAACGTACACTACCCCAACCTTCACATTGCGGGAGGGGACAGAAATCTATTGGACCCAAAGAAGGTCTTACAACCCATTGCAGGTCTGGCTTGGGACCCAAAACCTGACTTTGCAGGGGAAAGGGTGCCTAATGTTCCCCGTGACGCCTCTGATGTATACTCTATAGTGTAATTGGAAAAGATTTCATTAAGTTATTGTACTAATTTACAAAAGGTTGGGTGGGTGCTTGGTCCATGATGTTGTAAGGTGAACAAGAGTAGCTAAAACATGCTAATATCCTTTCCTTACGGTTGCCAGTCTAGGACACGGAAGGTGGTAGATAATGAAAGATTCTAAGCCATAAAAGCAAAGAAAGAAAAAGAGTTAAGGGAGAATCCCTCCCGAACCAAAACGCGCAAGGTAAGAAGGAGGGTGCCCTAGAAATAGTGGGAGGGGCGTAACAATTTGAAGTGCCTAGGGTGACGGGGATGTTAAAAACGGCCCTGACGACGAGGCCCGTAGCCAAAAGCTCTGGAGTAGTTGAATAGGGTGACGTTAATGTTCACTCACTCACCCTGGTACCGTGGTCCAGCTAAGAAATGTTTCGGGTTTTCCAAAACACACTACTTTATGACACATATTTTCACCAATTTAGAAATGATTGGTGTCGTGAAGCTCTTGTGGTAATACTTACAGTGTGTTCCCACCATAGTCACAATAATAGACGTAGAGGTGGAGGAGGACTGCACGAGGACGGTGGCCAGTACTCCGATCATAAGTCCAACGACAGGATTCCTCAGGAGCTCACTCTCTCGAAACACCCTGCCCGCCTGACGACCTCCTACCAACCGGAAAGAGGCACTCAGCAAGTCCAGTGAGCAGACGAAAGCCCACAGCAGAAAGAGTAGAGTTGCACTCTTCAGCAGCCCCAGACAGATACGACGGATCTTTTGCGGCCCACTCAGCTCTGAAAAAGATTAACACAGAACAAGTTTTCTTAATAATATTCCGAAACATTTGCTTTGTTGAGACAAAGTTATTAAATGGTAACACTTAGCTGATCATTGAACATGAAGAGATGCAACTTTGAGTAATCAAGAAAGCATCCTTTCCATAAATAATCTAGAAGACAAAAAATACAAGGGGTGATCAAATGAAAAGGTACGAAACGACACGGTGGGTACAAATATAGACTTTATATTCAAAATATACACCATAGGCCTGAGCACAACGATCCCACTGATGAACAAGCCGCAAGATTCCTTAATCCCAGAATTCCTGTGGCTGTGACGAGACCCAGTCCTTCACAGTGTCCTTGAGTACGTCATCCGAGTTGAAGCGCTTTCCTTTCAGGTGTTTCTTCAGTGGACCAAACACATGGAAATCGCAGGGTGACATGTCCAGACTGTAGGATGGATGGTCCAACGTCTCCCATTGGAACTTGTCCAGTTCCATTTGTGTTACTCTGGAGACGTGTGGACGCGCGTTATCATGGAGCAGAACCACACCCTCCGTGAGCAGCCCCGGTCTTTTGTTCTTGATGGACCTGCGTAGGCGTCGGAGTGTCTCACAGTACACATCGGAGTTCATGCTTTTTCTGTGCTCGAGTAATTCTGTGCTCGCATCATTTGGACGGCGCTTTTTATAAGAGCCTTTGCTCTCTCCTGCGCATGCGGGCACCCGCGCATGATCCGATCCCAGTCAGAGTCTCCAATGGCATCCCGAGATGTCTCGCTACATTCTCCCTTGGCGGAATATGCAAATATTTAACTGTTTCATTTTTATGTCGTTTCGTACCTTTTCATTTGATCACCCCTTGTACTAAGTTCGGGTAAAAGAAATCCATTATTTTTACGTGAGCTTAAGCTCACGTAAAAATAATGGTCTTGAATTCAAAAAATAAAGTCTTGAATTCAAGACTTTATTTAACATGTTTCGGATTACTAGTTTTGGTCAAATATTCACCATTTCTTTCTTTAATGTGTTGTCATTTTAAGGGAAGCTTCATAATGCTTCCCTCTTAGAAGTCTTGGTAGCTATTGATGAAAAACTTCTGTTATCAATTTCTTTATCTTCTCTTGATACCAATTTCTTATCACTAAGGAAGTTTTGTAATGCGGGAAACATGCTGCCAGGTCCGGACTATATGATGGATACATCAAAATTTACCAACCAAGTTCCCATAGTTTCTGGTGAGTCACCATAGATGTGTAGGAACTGGCGTTGTCCTGATGGAACGCAACACCTCTCCTGCTGACCAATTCTGATCGTTTTTGGTAAATCGCTAGCTTCAAATACTTGAATTGTTGACAGTAGATATCCGAATTTAGTGTTTGGCCATTTGGAAGCAACTCATAATAAATAATCCATTTTATTTTCCTAAAATGCACTGTAGAACTTTTATGGTTTGGCCACCGTTTGAGCTGCTTCAACCACGCTTTGACTACGATCTTTTTTATATAATGTTGTTGTTAATGACCCTTTTTTCATCCCCAGTCACCATTCGCTTAAGAAATGTGTGGATTTCATTCCGTTTCGTCAAAGCTTCGCAGATGAAAATTCGATCCATCATGTTTTTTGTGCTAACTGATGTGGCACTCAAGCATCAAGTTTTTTTTTAATCAAGCTTTGTGAAAATAGTTTAAAATTGCTTTATGATCAATCTTTAGCCCCTGGGCGATTCTACAACTGCTAACATGCCGGTCAATTTCTATCATTTCTGTGATTATGAATAAGAAGCTTTTAATTATGTCTATCATCAAACAATATATCCATCACACTTTAACATGCTTGACATAGAAAGAATAAGAGTGGGTTCTGCTCACAAAACGAAATCAACAGAATAGTGGCGACATAGAATCTAAGGGGGAAAAGGACAGAAGAATGCGATTTCAGTAGCCACCTTCCAAAAACAGAGATTGTTTTGCAGCATCAAGGACATCGGCATAATTGTTCGTTGAGCAACTCCAATATCTGCGACAGCACTTGCATTTCGTCAGCGGGGGCAGAAATGTTTTTTCCACACATTTGTGCTTCAATACTCTTAGTGTCAGTGTCAATAACGCTCTACACGGACATCTTTTCACGTCATGGCTTCCGTCAAATCAGCTCTTGTTTAATACGCCCACATTGCGGTGGTATGATGGAGAATCCTGTTACCCTTTGGTATAGGTATTCTTCAAAAGTTAAAGCCCACCGTGGTCCTAATGGATCATGACGGCACTAGACGAAATGAAAGCCGAACAGCCAGAAAAAGAAGGGGAACTTAAATTGCTTTTAACCATTATTATTTACATGACAGACACGTAGCTTATCATTGTTTACTTGCGTATAAATTTAACTGAAACTGATTTAATATCAAAATGTAAATAGTTTAAAATCCATCCCTTTTATCGATAAATTGATAAAATATGTTGATACTTCGGTTTGATTTGATTTTTATTGTCAATGCCGTCTTATTTCAAACCGGTCCCCCCCCCCCCGAAACATCCTTCAGCCGCTATCGAACAAAAAGAAGGAAACAAAGGTCGTCTTCATAACTTACAGGTATTTTCAAACTAAGAGAATACAGTTCTAAATAGCATACAAGTAGTAGCAGTTTGTTAAGACCAGAGAAAGGTCAATAAAATAGACAAGACAAGAAATAAAACAGAACAAAGTTTTTCTCAAAAAACTCAGAAATAACATTGGTTTAAAGGACACCAAACTTCCTGTTAATAAGTTTTTTTTAAAATTTGTTTCCTTTTAAATAAATGAATCAGTACAGGAAGGAAGATGATCGAATAAAGATCCTCCTTTTTTATGAACTTTAAAAAAGGAAGCAGCAGAGAAAATAATGAATGAATTTTGTGGGAAACATCTTACTTCGCATTTGAGTTCGTAATGGTAAATTTGAATTAGGCACTTTGAATGCCCAAAGGAACCCAGTTCACCCTCGTTACTTTGAACCTCTGAGAATAACATTTGAGCGGGAACCCCATTCTTCTGGCTTCCCCACCTCGCCAATGTGAGGACTTGGGCCACGATAGATTTAACGTTCATCCGCCCCTCTACTCGGCGGATCTTGTGTAGCATGAGGAATCGAACCCATGACTTGTCAGAAACACTGCGGCCCCTTGATATTTCTGGAAACAACTTTATTTTAAACACAAACGTGAAAACTCTTGAAACCTTTGAATTTTTGTAATTTTTAAATTTTATGCACTGTTTATTCTAAATAATTAAATGTATGAAATTTTTTTTAAAAAACTACAATTATGCAGATACTAATAGAATGGAAACGATTTGCTTCGATAAAGAAAATTAACGCTAAAGGTAATTTTTCCTTTCGGCATTCAAAAAATTACATTAATTTTTTTGAGTTAATAATTTTCAATGATTTTTTTTTTCTTTCCTTCCTTTCTCTTTCCTCGGGATTCCAAAGTAAACTAATTTTTTTTCTTTTAATCACCTGAACCCTCCTTTAACCCAAGCCCCTTCATAAGCTTGCTTTCTTTCCTCCAGAACTCTTCAAAAAGTACACGAAACGTTCCGTTACTTAAACTGCCTTGAGTGGACAATTATTTTGAATCTTTGCAATTTTAAATGCCTCGTAATGGCATGCCTGAGAGAAAGCACTCTTTGCACCGTGTTCTTCATTTTCTTTCATGGCTTTTTTTTTTCAAGTCTACTTTTCTTTTTCTTTGTACTTTACAATAGCGAGAAATAAATTCAAATTGTATTAAAATTGATAAATTATTAGAATAGTCCCAAATGATTTAGAAGGATTAGAGAAAAGACCGTGTCTTAAATCAATTTTTTTCCAAAAAACGCAAGATTACATTTGCATGGGAATGGGCATGGGAGGCACCCATGATCAAGGCAAGCGTTCACCGTCGATTCATGAATTTGAGCCCTGTTGTCACTTAAGAGTCTTCGTGTAATGCAAAGTCCTCATGCTAGCGGGTGCCATCCTCGCCACCTGACTGAATCCATCCTCCGTAGTCCTAAATACATAATCAATCAATTCAAAAAATATTATTTCAGCACGTTACTTGGATCTCATTTTCTAGAGATAAAATTAAATGATTGTTGGGTGATACTATGTAGCGCCAATATCTATAAAAATCAAATCAAAATAGAAATCTTCTCAATATTATTTACTGTCAATAAACTGATTCGAAATTTTAAAAGTTTATTCAGTGCCAGGGAAAAAACACACTATCTAGATCAGGGGTCGCCAAAGTGGTCTATATAGACCCCTAGGGGTCTATTTAACAACAGTATGGGGTCTAGCTGACCCAAGGGGTCGAATGGAGGTCTATTGGGACTCGAAGGAAAAACAGTTCTTAATACGCAAATCACACATATCTAACTGCGTACGTAAAAATTTAAAACATTTTTATAATTGACTTAATATTATATTCTTTATAGAAAATAAAATAATAAATCAGAAAACAATCTGCCCCTTTTTTCCGTATGGGTTTTCGTATGTATACCGTGACGTCACAACTTGACCTTGTGACCAGTTTGTAATTTGCACGACGAGCCAGAAGAGCGATTGAGGCTTATCCGTGTCTCTTGCTGGCGAACCCATCAACCAATTAGGAGCCTTTGGCGCAGACTTGGCGAGCGACGACACTGCCGTTGGCTTTCTATGCATTAAGCGCGAAGGGAATCTTCAGTACTCCGTTTTCTTTCTTCTTATGTGTGTGGTTTTAGTTCTTTTCTTTTTTTATACGGCAGCTACGCATTGTGTCGTTGGTTCGCCCTTTGTCTCCATCGCAAACCATACGAGCCTTGCATATGTGCGCTTGTCCAATTCTACACTGGATGCTGCAAACGCAAATATCATATGCATTTTCAGCTATCTTTGTGAACTGTGAGCAGTATTAAATGCTTGTAGTGTCATTATTACTACTATTATATCTACCATTGGATAATTAGTTATTGTTTCTATAAAAATATTCGTTTAGTTTTGATATCAATTTTAATTATTGTTACTTGTGAAAAGGTAAGCTTTAATAATGTGGATTAGTATAATATACCAACTTAATTTTAACTTATTTACAGAACTCTAATTTAAAAATGACAGCTTCAGTATCTAAAAAGAAATGTCGGTATTATTCATTGGATTACTTAAAATTTGGATTTATTTGTTCACCGACAAATGAAACTATTCCTATGTGTCTTATATGCGAAAAAACTTTTGGAAATGAATACATGAAACCGTTAAAAATGAAAGATCATCTTGAAAGGCTTCATTCAGATAAAAAAAAATGAAGAATTAGAATTTTTCAAAAAACTCAAAGAAAAATTCACATGTCGACCAACTCTAAAAAGTTTTATGAAACAGTCTACTGAAATTGAAAATGAAGGAGGATTAATTGCTTCGTACAAGATTTCGCTTAATATAGCAAAGAGGGGAAAACCCCACACAATCGCAGAAGAAATTGTAGTACCTGCAATTAAAGACGTCATTGAGAATGTGATGAAAAAAGACTACTAATGTTTTAAAGTCTTTGCCACTAAGTGCAAATTCTGTAAAACGGCGTATTGACGAAATGGCCGAAAAAATAAAAAACACAGTAGTTTCGGAGCTAAAAAATTGCAAGTTCTCTGTACAACTTGATGAATCTGTTTTTGGCGTTTCTCCTATTCTTATGGCGTATGTTAGATATTTCAGTAAAATTAAAGGAGAAGTCACTGATGAATTTTTATTTGCTAAATATCTTGAAACCGATGGGAAAGGAGTGACAATTTTTAGATGTTTACAAGAATATTTAAATAAATATGACATTCCGCTTGAAAATATAATAGCAGTAGCCACAGATGGCGCACCTTCTATGGTAGGGCGTTACCGAGGTTTTGCTACATGCCTCAAAGAAAAAGTGCCCGGTATTCGTACTATTCATTGTGTGTTGCATAGACACAACTTAGTAGCAAAATATTTGAGTTCAGAGTTACATGAAGCTTTACAGTTTTGTATTAAATCTATTAATCAAATTAAAGCTCAACCTCTTAAATCAAGATTATTTGCCAAACTTTGTTAGGAAAACAATGAGTTATTTAACCAATTACTTCTGCACACCGAGGTTAGATGGTTGTCTAGAGGTGTATGCTTGCGACGGCTCGTCAATTTATTTGACTCTACGACAGAATTTCTGAACGAAATAAATCCTGTTCTAAGCAATGAACTCCAAAACAATAAGAACCATATTTTTTATTTAGCAGACTTATTTGGAAAATTTAATGACGTTCAAACAAAACTGCAAGGAAAAGATGTAACAATTATCCAAGCTCGGACAATACTGTTAGGCTTCCAAGTAAAATTAAATTTATTTAGATCTTCATTGCTACGTAAGGATTATAAGTATTTTTCAAATCTGCAACAATTAAAAATAAAAGAAGACTTGGAAATATATACAAATCATCTTCAAAAATTAAGCGACGATTTTAAACTGCGCTTTGTTGATTTGGAAAACATCGACATCCCTGATTGGATTATTGCGCCATTTTCGGCGCAAATTGATAACGTCGACATCAACATACAAGATGAGCTTGCTGAACTATTGTCCGATCTTGAAGCAAAAACGCTTATTAAAAATTTGACAATACATAAATTTTGGACTAATATAAATGTAAAGCAAAAATATGTGAAACTTTACGAAATGGCTCAGCCATTTATGCTGGCGTTTCCAAGTTCGTATATGGTTGAAGCCGGTTTCAGTCACGTTAATTCAATTTTAACTAAAAACAGAAATAAATTAAATGTGGAGCTTCGAGGGGATTTACGGTTAAAATTGACTAATTTCGAACCCAATATAGCGAACCTTGCCAAGAAACACCAGGCACACTCATCTCATTAAGAAGTAAAAAATCTGTAGCTACATTACTTACTGTTTCTGATTTATTAAATATTTAGACTAATATATAGTTTTATTTTAATTACCTGAAAATTACAATTGTGGGGGTCATTGGAGATTTCGAAAAATTATACAGGGGGCGATGATCAAAAAAGTTTGGCGACCCCTGCTCTACACAGTCTGTAAGTTTCTCGGTCTGGTAGCGAACCACCCTGTATATGACTTCTTTTGAACTCCAGAAAATTTGATGAATGTGAAATGATAATTTCAATGCTATTATGACTGCAGGATTCTCAAGCATTGTACCCGCGAGCGCATACTCGTCCACAGAAAAGTGTTGAAATTAATTATACAGTAGTTACTTGTACAGTAGTACAGTAGTTACAGTAGTTATACTTGTTTCATTGGTACAGTTACTGTGGAGAGTACTGTTTTGTTTTAGGATTTTTGTGAATTATAGTTAAATCTATATATTATTTTTTTTTTTTTTATTATATTATATATATATATATATAGGTCTAGTGTATTTCTAGTGTGCGTTGAGTTTTTGTATAATTTTTGTAACAATTAAGCTTAATTTGGTTTTGTGTGTATTAGTGCATCATGGCGTACTTATTAAGGCAAAGAAAAGACGTATTAGTAGAAATGGCGAAAGAAATGGGAGTCGAAGCCGATAATACTTTATCTAAGATAGAAATTAAGAATAGAATTTGTCAGAGTGAATACTATAATGAAGAATTAGTTGAATGTTTGTTGGAGGGTGTTTTGGAAGAAAAACGTGAACGTGAAAATAAGGAACGGGAATTTGAGCGTGAACGTGAACGGGAACTTGAGCGTGAACGTGAAAATAAGGAATGGGAACTTAAATTAAAGGGGTTTGAAGAGCGTAAAATAATGAGGGAACGAGAATTAGAACGATTGAGAATTGTACACCGAGATAAGTAACAAAATCAGGAATCTCATCTAAAAGTAGAAGATAAAGTCGAGAATTGCGCACAGGAGAGTTATTTGTCAGGAAATCGGTCGAGGGAAATTAGTGAACCGATTAAAAAGTGTAGGCCGGTAAGTAATCCGGATGTTGATAGAAGTGAAAAAACCGCCATGCCTTCTGAAGTTAGAATTGAGATTTGTGACCCCCCGGTGTGAAACGCACGTGTGTTAATCCCCCGTCCGAAGTGAGAGGGGTAGAAAAAGAGAAGGATAAACTATCTAGGCTTGCGAAAAGGAAAGAAGTCGATAATTTTGGAATTCGTGATTCTGAAAGGAAGGTGGGGTCCAGGGCAGTTAAGGAGAGTGTTACAGCTGTGATGACGGTTGCACAGCCAGTAATAAATCATGAGGACATAGGAGTAAGTTCTCGAGGATTGATAGTAGATACGGGTTTTACTATCCCTGCAACATTGAGTTGTGAAATTAAGAATGATGAAAAGGAGGCTAGTCAACTCTCAGTTGAAAGGGGAGCGGGCCTAACAGTAGGTCATAAAAGTTTTCAAAACCCTACAATGGCTAGTATAAAAGCGGAACAGAGGAAAGGGAAAGAAATTTACGCGTGCGCCGTTGTTAGGAAAGATGTCGGAAATAAATCAAGAATGCGTTTGATTCCCTCCAATTCAAAGGGTATTGATAAGAATTGGTTAGGGGCTGGTAAAATGACAAGTTTAGAATTTAATTACGATTTACCGAGAAAAAGGGATCGTAGTGCAATTTATCGTGTAAATTTGGTAAAACTGTATCGTAGGCGGCCGGAATCTGTAAATTTTGTTACAGAAAATAGCTCGGAGGGAATAGAGAAAGAAACCGAATTCCCCTATCCGGTAAAGCTATTTATGGATTTTGACTTTCGGGGTGTTTTAAGGGAAAGTCAACTGCACCTTAAATTACCGCCGGATAGAATTAACTATTTACGAATGGTCGTTGATAGAAATAAAGAAAGGTTTCCTCCAGATCCCGGGACGATTTCTTTAATCCAGAGGGATAACCAGTTAAGTAGAGGAAAACCATTTAAAATTAAAACTTTTTGGATATACCTGAGATTGATTGATACTCTGGGAGAGGAGTTTGGGTATCCTAGGGATGTGAGTGTAATCGAGATGGGGCAGTTCAATCGTACACTGTCGGCTGTTAAGTTAAGAAAAGTGAACCGATACCCTTACCCGTATATTAAGTATACGCGTTTGAACCAGGTGACGCGAGCCGAGTTTCATCTTTGGTTAAAAATGGAAGGTCTTGTAAAAATGAATAGCGCGGCCTCGTGGGTCACGGTACTGGATTTGTGGAAGTGGTACTTTCGTCGTTCACTCATGCTGACATATCAGAAGTATGCCACATACGTAATGCCATTTGGCATTTACATTAGGAAAAGGAGGTTTAAGATCGTATGCGCATCTGATTATGGATGTAAATTAACTACTCAGGTTTTGGAACGGTTACCGCAGTTTGCTTTACGTCGATTGGTTAATATAGACATCTTGGCGCAAATTTGGAAAAATCGTGTAAAGCGAATAGACTTAGTATTAGAAGGGTTGAGGAGTGTGAGATCGGAATTCATACCGACCAAAGGTAAATTAGAGCAGTGGCAAAGTTTCTTACGTGTACGTAATAGAGATGTAGTGAGTTCATTTCGTGAGCTGAGGAAGTACAAGGTTAATTGGATTTTTAATGATAGTGCCATAATTACCACTTTACCCAACGTTGTAGTAGGAAAGATAATGAATTGGGGAATAACTTGTTATAAATATTGTGAGAAAGTGTGCAAAGTGTCAAGATGGAAATTTATCTTTAAATTAATGTTGTTTAGCCCAAATAATTCCAAATGTTTGTATTTACAGTTTTTTTAAATGTAATTTTAAAAAAATCATTTACTTTAATTAAAGAAAGTTACATGGAAATGTCATTGGATTAAACAGACTGGAATAAGCAGTCATTTAAAAATTTCCTATTAATTAATTTTAACTTTTTATTGTATTTTTGTGTCTATATTACTATATTACTCTATTGTGTGTATATGGTGGAAACAAAAATTTATGTGATACTGAAAATCTTTTGTGTCTTTCAGCCAAGTGTAAGCACATAGATGTCTAGTACAGTAGTTACGTGTGATTTAACGTATAGTAATATTAGTAAAATGTTAGCATTTAACTTATTCACTTAAAACTCAAGTTTTTTTAAGATGAGATGTAACATTAAGAAAAGAATCCAAGATTTGAAATTTAAGTTTTTATTGTAAAGTGTGTAAAATGTTATGGAATTTTGGATTTACTTATTATCATATTTTTGAGTGTTTTTTTTTATTATTGGATTGCTGTCCTGGTTGATCTCATTGTTAAGACATTCTTTTTTTTGAGTCAGTCATAAGAATGGATCCAACATTGGACCAGAGCAGTCCAGTGAAATGGACGTTTTCAGGGGGAAGGAGTTGTGACGTCGTCACAATGGAGAAAGCGCCTCTATTCATAAACATTTCCACAGCTGGATAAAACGTGGTTTTAGCTGCATTGTGTTGTATCAGACAGCTGGACCATCGGCGACGGTGTGTCTGGGGGACACTATGGACCGGGCATCGCTGCATTATTTTCTATTCATGGGCAGTGATTGTACGTCTTGAATGCTGGCGCCTCTGCAGGCGGCGGCGAGGTGTTTGAAGTGCCAGATGTCAGCCGGGCCCTTGTCACCGGGAACCTTTGAGAGGGACCGGACCTTTGTCATCCCTGCACGAATGGATGACGTGCAAGACCGTTGGTGCCGGGTGCAAAACCCTGAGGTCGGCCAATGGGGATTGATGAGGGGCGTGGAGTGAACCCGCCCCTAGAGTTTAAAAGAGGGGACTTCGGAAAAAGAGGGGAGACTCCTACGAGAGATACCTAAGAGAGAAGCCTGCTGACGGAGGAAGAGACTCCGGACAGACTCCGAGAGACTCCTGAGAGACTCGTGATAGACTCCCACGAGAGATTCCCGGAATTGAACCCTGCGGACGGAGGAAGAGACTCCGGACAGACTCGAACTAGGCATTCTCTAATAATTAGCTTAGCGTACATGTTCAATGTGGTGCCACGACGTTACAAGACGCATCCAAAGAGGCTATGTATGTTACTTTTCCTGCAGTAACACCCTCCTTAGGGAAAATTGAGTTGTACAGGAAAGTTCATTTCCCTACATGAACCTGAAGATTATGTCACCCCAAGAAAATTTGAGCAGAGTTACCAGATTTGTGACTTAATCACTCTTGGCTACAAATTATAGCTTCCAGGAACCATCGGCAATAAGTCTGTGGAATCGCCCTTCTGCAAATTTTTATCTATTTATATAAAGGAGAAAAGCGACTCACTCACTCATCACGATATCTCCGGAACTATTCAACCTAAAGACTTGAAATTTGGTAGGGATGTTCCTTTCATGGAGTAGAGATTTGCTAAGAACGAGTTTTTTGCGAAATACGAATCGCAAGGGACGTTACGGTGGGAAAAGGGGCGTTATAAATAATTATTTCCGTTTTTAAACTACTCGGCGTACAGTCTTGAAATTGGGTAAGCAGATTCCTTTCATAGAGTAGAGATCCGCTACAAAATGTGTTTGGTGAAAATCGACTCCCAAGTGGCGTTGCGAGAGCTTAGGAGGCGAAATAGATAATTATTTCCATTTTTAAACTACTGGATGTACAGTCTTGAAATATGATAAGCATATTCCTTTTATGGAGTAAAGATCTGCTATATGATGTGTTTTGAAATTTGGCTTGCATGTTTATTTTACGGAGTAGCGATACACCAAAATTTGGTTTTGCGAAAATCCACTTGGTTATAGGGTTACGAAAGTGCAAATATCACTCTGTACTTCAATTTTAGAGATTTTTAGAAAATACGAATTAGAAGTTCTGCCTTTTTTATCAAGAGGCGAGAGTTACAGTTATAAGTATATTTTTCAATACAACCGAATTCTTAATGATAGGACTTAGATATCAATAATCTGTATATATATATATATAAACAGTATATATATTTATAAAACATCGTAAAATTATCAGCGAAGGGGGTGGATAACGACTAGTGAGACTCTACAAGAGACCTTTGAGACAGGCCGAATCAGTCAGTCGGGTTTAGAATCTGCTGCGATAAGACAGTAAGTGGAATCAGAGAGACCGTTTCTAGAGCGCCGTATAAAGTTTCTTTAACCTCCTCAGACCCGAGACAAAGAGGAAAGCTTGATATTTTGTAAGAGGTACTTAAATAGTTTATTTGATCACTCTGATGTAGAAAAGTGCAATAAATAATTTTTTTTAATTTATAGAAGCTGGGGGGTATGTATCATATGTGATACATCAGGTACAAGACACTAAAATCAGAATTTTTTACAGTATTAAGCAAGATTGAAGAAAAATTTAATCTTAGTCTTTAATCACACAATACATACAATTCGTAAATTCAATATGAAAATTAAGTTTTATTGGTGTTTTAGGTACATATTAGTAGTATTATTACAATAACATTATTTTTTATTTTTGTGAAATGCCTTCAAACCATTTCTAGTAGTTGTAACGCATAGAAAAACCTTGCAGTTGTATGGTTGTTAAGGCCGAGAATTTCTCATTCCTCAAACTGAATTCAAATCATAATCGACTTATTACCGTTAAAATTTGATCTAGTGTCAAATATTTCATTTAAAAATACTTATTAAATAAAAAAATTATCAGAAAATTGGATAAATACGAAAAGTAAAGACCTCGACTAAAGATTTTAACTCAAGAAATACTTCTATCAATCATCAAATCCCTCCAAAATATAACTAAAGATTAAAACAAAATTGACTTAAAAAGTATGTTCATAAGGGATTCGGTCCCATTGTATCACAAGTGTTACAAACAAATTTCACATGTCATTATGCTTTAATATTTCACTAAAAATGTCTTTTTTTTACTATTAACTAGTAAAGTGAACATAGACAAAGAAAAAGCATATATTAAAAATAGTTTAATATGCGTATTTAAATAAGAAAAACTATATTTACTTCGATGATGCGCACACATCTTGTTTTGATTCAGAGAAGCTTTTAGAAATCACTATCATAGATAGGCACTGCCATGTCTTGACTAAAGGAGGAAATTATATGAGGTATTTCACTTTGTATTTCATGTGATGCAATCGGTGCTAAATTTGTTTTTGCTGTTCAAAAGCCTTCACAAAAGAATTATGAAACTTTAGTATCACATGTGATACAAGAGAACCGAAGAGGTTATAACGAGTGCGTTTTCCTATTACTGTATATAATCTGTTTTAATATTTCTTTGTGTATTTACCTCGATTTGTTTTCGCGTAGTGATTTGTTCGTTTTTGTCCATTTATAAAATTACTAATTATAATTAATTAGAGTCATCGGTTGTTACCCCCCCCCCACTCAAATTTGCGTATGAGTATACCTTAAGAGATAAAATATGCAGAATGAGTACATGTGCTTCAGCTCATTATAATGGTGGTATGTAAAACAGTAGACGTTCCAATGCTACGGTATAGCTTTCACGCGAATGTGGTTACATATTCTACAAAAGTGTCTTGTTGACGAATTAGTGAACAGTACGAGCAGATGTCACCATTTCAGAGGGGACGTGCAACTGATCTGAAGGTAACAGGGCGGTAAAATAGCAGGATTGCTCAACACTTTTGTCGAATTCGATGATTTGGGCAGGAATGGGTGAACCTGACCAGAAAGGAAGTTGTTGCTTCCTTTTTGAAGTCCTAGAGAGCGTCAGAAGGGTAGTGACAACTGAGGATAAAGTTATCCTTCATGTCACCGGGATCCATCGATCACATTTGCACATCGCGTGTTTGCAGTGGTGCCGGACCCATTCAACCTGGTATCTCACGGATTGAAGAAGAGTAGTTTTCAGCGCTTCTAAATGAGATCCGTTGTCTGGAGACAACGGTGAGATGCTCACTTAACGAGGTAGTGTAACCAGAACCGTGTGTGTGTTCCTTGGGTTGTCATCCATTACTTCCACACAGAATAGAGGTTGTCATTCCCCTTTCACGAGCTAAAAGGAATGCATATGACATGCATTTGTGCATCTCCAAGATTTTCCTTGCTATCTCTCCTCCAATAGAGCATGAACCTCCCCTCCTCCTTGTCGGAGTGGGAGGACATCAGCTTACTATGAGGGATTGAAATGATTATTATTTCTCTCGTAGTTGTATTTTCTGAATAAAAGATTCAATTTCTATGAGCGTTTCGTTTTCAATATCACACATCTACCGACTTCCGTCACATTTGGAAAACTCCTTCTTGTGGTGAGAGTTAAAGATAATATATCTAATTTCTTCTATCGTTATATGCGTTTTCAATAAATTACTTACAATATATTAGATGCATCTATCGTCATTTCGTTTTTATGAAACAAAATTAATTTCTTACATTTGGTTCGAAAAGAAGAGTGCATCTTTTTGTTAAATTTATTTCTACGGGTTGCTACCACCTGACTACGTACGTCATTTCGTTTTCAGCATCGGTAACTATTTCCGGAAAAATTCTACGATTGTTATTCCCAAATGTCGCATGAAGATAAATGCTTTATTTAGAATTACTGAAAGTGGATGAAGGATCCATTCAGAAGGATCGTTTTGTTTTAGAAACCCACCTCTCAGCCAAAGAGCATTCAAAACGGTTTGAATTAAGGAATTCCCAGAGACACACGGATTTTTTTCACAATGACGCGTGGGCGAATTTAAAGAGAATGCTTGATCGCGTTTATTTTTGTCAATAATACCCTGCAATAAATAATTACCTACATTCTAATTTAAATCTATTTTTGTATGAAGGGTTTTAGCATTAACTCGTGGCTGGAGGACATATTTATAGATATCATTGATGTTTTCATTAAACTCATGTCTCACCAGGCAACACATTTCAAGTGAAACCACGTCAGAACAAGGACTTACAGACTACCCAGAAGCGAAAAACATAGAGGTATTTTTAGTTCTGTAAATTACTTCATATGCAACTGATTGTTTTTTTCAACTGCGGAATATTAATCTGGTTTATTTTGTTTTCAATCCATTATCTGAATTCATGAGAATCTTTATGCAGACTAATCCCCCCCCCCTCTCGGTATCACTTTTTTATGCCAATAAAAACTCGTTTGTGAGAAATATGAGAGTGACACATTTCGTAAAAGTCTCACTCCAGCAAACAATGTCGTAATAGGATGCGACATGCACTGCAGACGATGCTCTCTCAACCAGCAGGAAAGTCACGTGACATGTGCCCTCGAAGCGTGACATGACTCTGACCCGCGAGGAGATTTAAACGGGGCGAAAACAAATACCCTCCGCCTCTAAAATCATCACAGGAGAGTTGAGAATTTGTTGCCGCTAGACAAGTGCCTCAAAGATGGGAGTACAACGAGACTTTTTACTTCGAGTCTACTTCCAAAACTAGATTACCCTTTCGATTTTAAATGTAGCCTCGGTATCTAAGTGGACTTTAGGGGCGGACCGAAAAAAGTTTTTTTTTTTTTTTTCACAATCACTATATTCTGAAAACATACCTTTCCATGATACTAAGTAAAGAAATGAGGAAAAAATTCTAAAAAATATATATTTTTTACTCACGCATCGCACATTAAAGTTTTGAAGGAACTGAGAAATTTTACTTTTTTACTTTTCAATTTTTATAATTATTTAACTTTAGTGTCGTAGCGTTATTGTTCTAAATATAAAGTTTGGGATAGAAGAGGAAAAAATTTAATACCTGTAAGCTCAAAATATTTTTTGCTTTTACAAAAAAGCGCAAAAAAAATTTTTTTTCCTTTGTAAAACTAAAATATTTTGCAATTTCATTTAACTTTATTTTTTCACCTTTATAAAACAAAAGTTGATAAATTGTAACATATTTCACATATGTTATAATTATATGAAGGCCTACTATTAAGTGCAGTTTATATTATTTCTGATATTTTTACTCAAAATAATGTAATTTAAACTCAGAAAAATGGGGCATTGTTTTTGATTGTAGAATTGTCCTGAGGATGATCTGGTAACATACGTTTCAAAATGCTTCTGTCTGACACAGCGTTCCACCCCTTGGGTGTGATGGGGAATCTGCACGTGAGGGTACTCATTTCGTCATAACTTTTGCTCGATCAACATTCACTGACTAATGATACTATTTTTTAAATAACCGATTATGCTTAGGATATAAAGAAAAAATATAATAAAACGTTTAAAATGCGCGTTCGTGTAGAAATGCTAAAATACCCACTTCAAAAAATGACATTAACAGCACTTCCAGTTTTTTAAAATTATATTTTCCCTTTGATAAGCAAACCTTGTAATAAATAGAAAAAATATTTTTTTCATTTGTATTTTATTGAAGATAATGAAGATTTTGATTTCTGAGAACAGCTTCTCCTTTACGTGTGTCACATTCATTTTCAATCGCTCTTTGAATGTGGGTCCTTACTAGAAATGCATGTCAGGACACTCCCAAAACAAATGTGTGAATTGGTTTTTAAAATTAAATAAGCTTCTAGTCGTGCTATTTTTAAATACATGATAATTAATTACAATGCGGGTTATTACAAATTTTAAACAGTCCTTTCATCTGGATACAAACACAAAGCTTCCTTCATAAAAACGATTGATGTCTACTCTTCTTTTGAATGTAGCAGCATATACGTAACTTATTGTCTTTGCCCAAAAAAAAAATAGAAAATCTGTGTGAATTGTCACTGTGATAAAGTCAACCAAGTTCCCTTAATTGAGTTACATTTTATGTTCATGGAAGTCAAGTTTTGAAAAATTTGGATTTGATCGTACTCTAAAGCAAGGCAAGAGGTGACGGACTTTTAAACGTGGGTGAAATGAGGAAGAGGACACCTAAGCAGGTACCCCTCTTTCCTGGCTTCCACACCACGCCAGCTACACCTAACGATTTGCTGACCACGAGTCCATGACCCTGTCCCCTCGATAAGGTAAAGGACCATTGAACGGGGGTAGGGTCTCTATCAAACAATAAAAATTTTCATAGAACACAAAAAAAATATAGTAATATAGTTTTTAAAATTTCAACATAAGTACATTTTACAATAACACCTTAAAAATTTGTGTATTGTTACTATACAAAAATAAAATAATACTATATATTCAATAGTATTGTTTTATTTTATTTGGTATATTTCTCATTTGAGTGAATTGAAATTTTTTTTTTGTACACTCCTGTTTGTAAGACATGCAACACCATGAAAGAATCATCACAATCAAAAGAACTTTGCAGTAAATATCAATTATAGAATGTTAAGTAAAATAATAAAGTTTCAGAGCCACCGCGTATGCGTGGCGTGAGCAGCGCCCTCTGAACTGATGCTGAAATCGTATAAATAGAGGGTTGTAGCGGGACGTTGAAAATAGTTGATGATTATATGTTGTGGCGAACGTTTAGTGAGATAAAAGTATGCCTCCACGACGAAATAAGGAGAAATTCCAACAACTTACGGGGTTTGAACAGGGGAGGATTATTGGCCTTCGAGAAGCAGGATTTTCCTATCGCGCAGTAGGAGCTCGTGGGCAGTGGAACAATTCCACAGTGATGCGAGTTCGGAAGCAGTGGACCAACGAGCATCGAACAACTCGAAAGGCTTGCAGTGGACGACAGAAGGTGACGTCAGCGCGTGACGATCGACATCTGTTCCGCATGGCGGTGAATGACTGTACAGCTTCCTGCAGGCAGTTGGCAGCACGTTGGTCTACTGCTACAGGTGTACTAAAGTCGGCTTTGTCAATTCGTCGACGTCTGCTGCACCGTGGATTGCGTGCAAGGGTGCCTTTATGCAGGATCACCCTCACAGCAGACCATCGATGGCTGCGTCTGCAATGGGCTCATGAGCATAGAGCCTGGCAAGCTGATTGGCACCAAGTTGTCTTTTCAGGTGAATCACCCTTCAGTTCGTGGGACCATGATGGCCGCATTCGTGTTAGACGCTATGCCAGTGAACGCTGGCTTCCAGAGTGCGTTATCGAACAACATAGTGACCTAACACCCGGAGTTATGGTTTGGGGTGCGATTTCGTATTTTGGATCGTTTCGTGTCCAATTTGCTTTGAATTGAGGGTAATCTCAATAGCAACAGGTACGTCCGTGAGGTGCTACAGCCCGAAGTCATTCCCTTCCTTCAAGGCATCCCTGGAGCTATCTTTCAGCAGGATAATGTACGCACACATGTTAAAAAGAGTGAGTGAATATTAACGTCGCACTTTTCAGCTACACGAGGGCTTTTGGCGACGGACCTCGTAATTTTGAACCATGGTAAAGTGACGAAGACGACACCTGAAATGGAACCTCTCTCTCCCTACATGTTGCAAAGACTGTTCGAGACTTCTGTTCAGCCCAACACATGCAACTTCTTCCTTGGCCTGCTTATTCGCCGGATAGCACGTGTCACTATTGATCACGTGTCGGATTTAGTTGGCCGGCGTCTCGCTCGTGAACCACGTCCTGTAGCTTCAAAAGAGGAACTTTTGCCTCGCATACAAGCAATATGGAATTCTCTTCCACAAGAAGACATTCAAAATCTGTTTGACTCCATGGCCTATCGTACAGCAGGACTTATTGCAGCGCGTGATGGCTAAACCAAATACTGATTTCGAACACTTAATATTGTTTTTTTTCTTTGAAAATTTCGTCATTTATTTGTAGTAATACAAATCTTTTGTGCATTAAATTTCATTTTATTCTGATGATTCCTTCATGGTGTTGCATTTTTTACAAAACAGCAGTATATATTACTGTTATTGTTCAAAGGGTCTTAAAAAATTTTCGCAAGAATTTGTTAAATTATATTTCACATAAAATGACCTTCAATGTCTTAACATTTAATTGTTATTTTTCTGATGTCCACACTCTATTTACCGTAGAAAAAACCTTTTCAGTCACATTAATTCCTGGTAAGGATAGCGTGTATTCCACAATTTTTGGTGTATTATTGTAGGTTTCATTTTTTGTACTTAAAATGAATAAAATATCCAAGGTAAAATGGCTTACCTTGTCAATGGAGGGCTGCCACGCCTTGATTGAAGCCAAAGTCCATAAATAAAAGGCACTTTTGTGAAATTTTATATGTTTTTAATTTCTGCAACACACATAATAATACTCGGGACATTACACGACACTAATTAATCTAAACAAATAACATTTCTAAGCCTCTATATCAATTTTAGTTTCTATCGCGTAGTTTCAATATGTTTCTTCTACACGTCCATTTTTAATTCTGAATCAATTAGTTCCTTTTACAAAGGTGGCGCTGCTGTCGCTTTAAGAAGATGGGAGTTTGTGTCAGTAGGGAACATAGTTTGTTTCAAAAGGAGGAAATATTTCTAACCATTTTTTTCTCTATTTTTACTTTTGCTGATGCCCAAGATTTAATCTTTACCTAATCTATATATGTATTTTTAATAATACCTCATTAAATAAATCAGTTTTGTAAATATTCCTATAAGAACAATTTTGAATAATATGATCAAATGTTTTTTACACATCATTCCAATTAAGTTCTTGTTATAACCTCCTCGGTTCTCTTGTATCACATGTGATACAAAAGTTTCATAATTCTTTTGTAATGGCTGAACAGCAAAAACAAATTTGGGACCGGTTGCATCACATAAATACAAAGTGAAATACCTCATATAATTTCCTCCTTTAGTCAAGACATGGCAGTGCCTATCTATGATAGTGATTTCTAAAAGCTTCTCTGAATCAAAACAAGATGTGTGCGCATCATCGAAGTAAATATAGTTTTTCTTATTTAAATACTCATATTAAACTATTTTTAATATATGCTTTTTCTTTGTCTATGTTCACTTTACTAGTTAATAGTAAAAAGAGACATTTTTAGTGAAATATTAAAGCATAATGACATGTGAAATTTGTTTGTAACACTTGTGATACAATGGGACCGAATCCCTTATGAACATACTTTTTAAGTCAATTTTGTTTTAATCTTTAGTTATATTTTGGAGGGATTTGATGATTGATAGAAGTATTTCTTGAGTTAAAATCTTTAGTCGAGGTCTTTACTTTTCGTATTTATCCAATTTTCTGATAATTTTTTTATTTAATAAGTATTTTTAAATGAAATATTTGACACCAGATCAAATTTTAACGGTAATAAGTCGATTATGATTTGAATTCAGTTTGAGAAATGAGAAGTACTCGGCCTTAACAACCATACAACTGCAAGATTTTTCTATGCGTTACAACTACTAGAAATGGTTTCAAGGCATTTCACAAAAATAAAAAATAATGTTGTTGTAATAATACTACTAATATGTACCGAAAACGCCAATAAAACTTAATTTTCATGTTGAATTTACGAATTGTATGTATTGTGTGATTAAAGACTAAGATTAAATTAATTACTTCAATCTTACTTATTGCTGAAAAAAATTCTGATTTTAGTGTTTTGTACCTGATGTATCATATGTGATACATACCCCCCAGCTTCTATAAATTAAAGAAAAATTATTGCCCTTTTCTACATCGGAGTGATTAAAACAACTATTTAAGTACCTCCTACACAATATCAAGCTTTTATTTTGTCTTGGGTCTGAGGAGGATAATGTAACCCATTGAAAATATTCAATATCATTGTAATGTACCATTTATTCTTCTCTATGCAGTTAACAATATAAAACTAATAAAACTCATTCGTCGTTGTTATCTGAACTTTTTGGAGATTTCGACTCTCACGACTAGTTTACTAACCGAAATTTAGTATAAAAATACTCCAAGCATTTAAAGCTATTTAAATAGACTTTGTGCATCAGCCAGAAGAAATATCTCAAAGGTACACTTCTTGTACATATCAGACAGCAACGATATCCTGGGGAAAGAGCCACGCTGTATATTTCTTTCATGTTTTACCTAACTTGTCGAGTATAATTTACAAAATTCGGGACCTTTTTTAAAGGCCGCGGGTCAAATCTTTAAAAATCGGGGATTATCCTGCCAAAATCTGCTCACATTACCCCTCGACAGCCACTACGAAAATTAGAAAAGAAGCGCGAAAGAAAAACAAATGCAGAGGTTCTCTTTGCCTTTCAAATCCATCCAAATACTTGGGCCTAATATTTCTTACTATGACATGAGAACCCTAAGAAATGTGTGCTGTCTCCGATAATTCAGATATTTATAGTCAAGATGACCAGCTCCGGTAGAGCGTAAACAAAATTTTTTAAAAAACGCGGTAAACGAGCATCAGCATAAAAACTACATCATTGGCTAGCTATTGTCTTGTGGTGCACCTCAGATACAGATCGTTCCCAGGTGGGGGATTGGATTTATCGCACTCTTATGTAATGTTCCCTTTTCCGAATAAAGAACATCATTTGACTGATAAGTCTGGATAATTTTATGAGTTACACTAAATAACATTTATTATAAAATATACAAAATGTAAAGTATGTTTACCATTTATTGCCTGAGATGAAACTGAAAAAAAGTAGTCGAGAATAAGGAAATAATAGTAAGAATTATTTCATCTTTTTTCTAACGATATTCTATTGAGCATTCATAGGATATTTTGATTCAAATCCATCAAAACCATCATTTTTGGGTTCATCGAGAGAGTGTCGCAAATATTTTGTTGTTGCTAATGCCAGCTGTCTGACGTAGTCAGATCGAGGCCCACGAAATTCATCAGGGCATCGGGATATATTGAACGCCTGTCGTTAGCTTGAGCTTTGAGCCACATGAGGTGACAGTACGATTTTTCTCAGGAAAAAATATTTTTTTAAAAAATAAGTGATTCACATTTTATTATTTTTTTATTTAATCAACTCTCTTTTTCATGAAAATAAATCAAAGGAAACTATTTTTAATTTCTCAAAAATATCGTTTATCATTATTTCTAAACTTTGACTCATTTAAATCTCTGTTTGAAAGAGAAAGTCCTTAGTGAGAAAATCTGCTACCATCAATTTTTTTCCGAATTACCGGTAACTGATATATTTTGTAATTATATATTTCATTACTGAAGAAAATAATAATAAATTTAAAGGGCGTATGAAACCGCAGACTTTACGAAACGCAAGTTGCACAACGGCTCGATCTGCCTAGGTGCTTTCTTCAACTGGTTGCAACTCGAGGAGGTAAGAAAGTTAAGATCTGCAAGAAAGTTACGCAAGAATCACCTGCTGCAGCCACCTTTGAAGCGAGAGGTGTTTCTCTTTCGGGAAATCCCGATGTCGCCATGTGCGAATCGATGGCACTCACTAAAAAGGGAACGAATGACCTTTGAAAAAAAATGCTTCCACTTGAAGCGAAAACAAAAAAAAAAGAATAACCAAACAAAGGAGAGAAGAAATGGCCAAAAAGAACGAACATAAAATTCATCCGAAAGTTTCACGAAATTGAGGAATGACAAATTCCCAGCATTTCTCTCATCGATGAAGAATCAGGAATAATTGCAGTCCCGGACCGATTGAGGGTTTATTAATGTCGCACTCTAACGCAACAAGAGGGCTGTGGGTGACGCCATTTTGAACCACTTTAAGCGAGCAGATCGACACTAGGATGGAAACTCATTCTCTTAACTTCCACACCACACTAATGCTAAACAACGGAGAGCCGATAAGTAATGTTTAATGAAAAGTGCCTTGAAAGGGGAAACGCGCGAATTTCTGTCGAAGCAAATCTGTCCGATTTAGACTCTTTATGGGAAACAAAAAATATAGCGTTCTTGTTTTATTGCGTAAAGAGGAACAGAGAGTTATCGTAGCGAAACTTGCTCTCTCTGTGTGTGAACGCCGTGGCTCGGAACTGTTCCATTGCCTATTTCGTGTTGCCTTTCGTTTCTTCTCGAATATTCTAGTTATTCGGCCTAACAGTAACTGCATCTTTTTTGGAAAAATTCTAGGTGTTGCGTCAACTGTATATACGCAGATGTAAAAAAAAACCAGAGTCGAGTTGAGCACTATCGATTACCAACGTAAGCTGGATCGACGTGGCATAATAACTTAGTTATCAGACCAACCCATTTTAAAAGTTGTTACATTTTTTACGTATTAATATTTCGTTTCTGGTGGCTAATACTTAACATGGAAAAGAAGAAACTGGTTTTATATTCAAATCTTAAAAAGGCAGTATTGTAAGGAAATGGCCGATTTTCAGCGCTGCTCGTTTTCATGATTCTACCTGGAAATGCGTTTCGAGTTTTCTTTCAAATGTGAGAAGGTGTGAAAAACCTATTCAGCAGACAGAAAATATGAATTCTGTTGAAGAAATCTATCGATTTCCTTTCGTTAAGAATTCCCATTGCCGATCAAGAGCTGTTTTTGTTTAAGAAAAATTGCACATAATTTGGTTACCAGATTCTAATCAAACTTGTTACTCTAATACAGTAAATGAAAAGGTTTATTTCGGGCATGCAAAGTAAGGAATAAATATCTTTTTAAATAATCTTTATAAAGCTTTTTTTTTTTTAAATTGTATTTGTCAGTGTATATGTGTGTGAAAATATTTTCAAAATTTTTCTTTTGCTGATGATATGATTTCTTATTGGACGCAGAGGAAACTCTTAAATCGGATTGAAGGAATGAATGAGTGAGGGAGTGAATATTAACGTCGCACAGTTCAGCTGCACGAGGGCTTTTGGCGACGAACCGCGTCATTTTGAACCATGGTCAAGAGACAAGGACGGCACCTGAGCTGGAACCCCCTCTCCTAACTACCATACCACAAGGAAGGACGTTTTAACTCTCGACAGATTTAACATGCATCGCTCCCCTACACGGCGGGTCTTCAGTGGTACTGGGCTCGAAGTCATGACACGCTAGCCATGATCCGATGCCTAGACCACTTGGCTACTGCGGCCACTTGAAGGAATGAAATAAATACCATCAGGTTCATTTGAACAGAAAGGAGTGGAAGTTGTCTCCCCACACACATTCCATTGGCTCTGCTATTGGTTTCTAACTTTAATTCGATTTGGTTTTGGAAAGGCAATGCTCGGAGGCAATTCCATTTTTTGCAGGGAGGAGTCCCGAAGCATAGTAAAAGTTCAGAAGATGTGACACAATTGAAAAACTCTTTTGCGGTCCAATATGTTGATTGGATGCAGACAATTTTACAACTCGGACTTCTTCTCGACTTTGCACGCAATCGGAGTATTGATTTTTTTTAATTAATTTTTGCTGCATTATCACTGCTAATAAATAATATGACTATTTCATTGAATTAACTGAGGATATTTTTTCAAACAAATAATCATCAATTCATTTGTTATATTTTCAATTACTGATTTTTCATTTAAGTGTCAGTTTAAATTTCAAGTTAACTGGAATGAATTACGTCCAACGATTAGCATCCTGACCGTCCCATCATTTTGTTCTTCTGAGAGCGATATCAGACGAGGAAGTTCTTTTTTGCTCACTTTTTAACACGTGGTACGAGAACGAGTATTTATTAACGTAGCACTTTGAAGCTAGACGAGGTCTATTGTCAACCGACCTCATAAGCTTCGTACCTTATCTGACATCCTGCTCCCCAAATTTCCCTACCACGCCAAAGTGAGGACTTTGAGCTTCGGCATATTTAACGTGGAGGGTGAGAACTCGAAACCGAGATTTCGATTCCATGAATTCACGACCGGGATAACGGGACTCCAGAGAAAGAGGGAAGATTGCTTCCAAATAAGGAAGAGAACAATAAAACAAAAGTGATTTGGACTGGGGTAAAAATTGTTTATTAATGCCAAGTTTCATGCTTTGTGACACGGTTATCCAAAAAAGGAAACAAAACTCCAAAATAAAAAATAACCGCAAATGAAGATAAATGTCAACAGCATTTATAGAGAGAGAAAGGTATATATAAAAATCCCGTGCCACAGTGTTTGTCCGCGATGGCCTCCCAAACTACTCAACCGATCTTAACATAATTTTGCATATTGTGTGTCAATTCGTCCAACTTAAAACATAGGATAGTTTTTATCTAAATTTGTGACGTCATTATTCTTTTATTGCTGGAAATGCGTAGAACCCGGGAAACGGGAAAATTCGCAAAATACGGAATGTGCGTGTGCCTGCGGAAGTGGATTTTGTTGACCAACGTGCATGAAAAATTAGTGACTGGTGTATTTTGGGGCATGGAATCCGAATTTCGAATTGAATCTCAATAATACCCGTAACTTTGCCCGATAATGCCAGTCTATCGTGTTTTATACACACCCTGACACGGACTCACCTTGAAGCGCGAAAACTTGGTCCCTGGCGTATTTTGAAACGGGCAACCTGAATCTGAGATCCGATATGAGAAATTGTCGCAACTTTGCCGGACAATGTCGGACAACCGTATTTTAAACACACTCTGACAGGGCATTATCTTAAAAGCCTTGGAGAGCGAAAACTAGGTACCTGGCGTATTTTGAGACGGACATTCTGAATGTGTGATATCCGATATGAGAAATTGTCGCAACTTTGTTTGCATTCAGGCATTGCTGCCACTTTTTTAGATGGTGTAAAAACTGCACATTCAGAATTCCAGCTGCCATTAAACATTCCTGAGAAACCAGACGGAATGCATAACATTAAAAAAAGCGGAAGGGCTACGGTATTGCAAAGGAATTCAACCACAATCTGCAATGAGTGTACGATTGCTCACAAACACTCACTCGAAGCTTTAGATAAAACTTTGTAAGATTTAAATGGCAACGAAAAAATATTCTGTGGTGCTGTCCTATTATTCTCTGGTGATTTCCGACAGACATTACAGGTCATTCCTTGCTCTACTTTTGCTCACGAGATTAAAGTACATTTAAAACAATCGCTTTTATAGTGAAACGTTGAAACACTTCGATTGACGATATTCGAGTTGAATTGCAAGATGATCAATCAGCGCAAATATTTTCTAACCAACTGCTGGATATTGGAAACAGTGAAGTGGAATTACATGAAAATACGCAATGTATCAAATTGCTAGACAATTTCTGTACTGTTTTTCAGGCAAAGAGGAACTTATTGAGCCCGAACTTACCGGATATACTATATAATGGTAATGACTGACTCTGTAATCCTGTTACTTTGGGCAGAAGAAAAATGTTTATGTTCACAAAATAAACTTCCACGGATACAGAAGTGTTGCCAGGCGATCTAATGCCTTTTAAAACAATCGACATTAGGGTTGATGAAAACGAAACTTTTTTGAGTTCCCCGGATCTCCTCACAATCTTCGGTTGAATACTGGTTCACTGTTTATTCTGCTGCGTATCCGCGTAAACGGTACGCGTTGGGTCATTAAAATAATTGCCCCGAATTTTCTTGAAGCAACCATTTGGATTGTAAAGCTTAAAGGAGAAATCGTCCTCGTATTCCACTGATACACTATCTGGCCAAAAGTATCCGGACACCGCTTAAAAAAGTGGTTCTGGCGAGTGACGCAATTTGATACGTAATTGAAAGTGGTAGTAGTGGTTTGTCAGATTGTATTTATGCGTTTGTGAGGCAATGAGTAAGTCAAAGGAGCTTAGTGAGTTGGATCGTGGCAGTATAGTGGGATGCCACCTTTGTGGGAAATCAGTACGTGAGATTGCGGACATTCTACAGAAGCCTAAATACACTGTGAGTGATGTAATTGTGAAGTGGAAACGTCGAGGCAGTGAAACGGCAGAAAAACGAACCGGTAGGCCGAAAATACTTGGTGAACGCAGCCGCACAACTCTGAAAAGAGTAGTGAAACAAAATCGCAAGTCCTCGTTGATAGAAATTTCTCAGGAGTTCCAAAGTTCATTAGGAATTAGTGTTAGCAGCAGGACTGTCCGTCGAGAGTTAAAAAGCTTGGGATTCCATAGTCATGCAGCCGCTCACAAGCCAAACATCACTCCACAGAATGCGAAGCATCGATTGCAATGGTGTAGAGCTCACCGTCATTGGACTGTGGACATGTGGAAAACTGTTCTTTGGAGTGATGAATCTCGCTTTACAGTCTGGCAGTCAGATGGACGCGTCTGGGTTTGGCGGATGCCCGGCCAACGTTTCTTTAGTGACTGCATTGTGCCAACTGTTAAGTTTGGTGGTGGAAGCATAATGGTGTGGGGGTGTTTCTCGTGGTTTGGCCTGGGTCCGTTAGTTCCTGTGATTGGAAACATGAACTCTGAGATGTATGTGGACGTTCTGGACAATGCTGCACTCCCAACTCTATAGCAATATTTCGGGGAAGGCCCATTTCTCTTCCAGCAGGGTAACTGCACCATTCACACATCGAGGCTTGCAAAGACGTGGTTTGACGAAATGGGTCTTCAAAAACTGGGCTGGCCTTCTCAGAGCCTCGATCTAAATCCCATAGAACACATTTGAGGCGAATTAGAGCGCAGATTATGTAGCCAGCCAAATCGACCATCCTCACTGCAAGCACTCACTTCAGCTGTGATGGACGCCTGGAAGGCAATTCCTATGGTCACCAATCAAAAATTGATGGAAAGTCTTCCCAAACGTGTGCAGGCTGCCATCCATGCAAAAGGGGGACCAACATCATATTAATATGTGCCTCAGGATGCTCTAAGTCCATACCACTGGGTGTCCGGATACTTTTGGCCAGATAGTGTATCTTCAGAATCTCTAATACCAATTAAAAGGCTTCAATCCCCAATTCGTTAGTATTTCGCACTGACCATTAATAAATTTCTAAGCCAAACAATGTCCATTTGGAGCTTGAACTTAGAAAATCCATGTTTATATATATCGCATGGACAACTATATATATGTTGCATGCTTACGTGTGGGGAAACCACAGAATCTACTTTCGTAAGTAAAAGACAAGTTACCAAAAAATATTTTGCACCAATTAGTAATTAATTATATTAAAATTAGTTATTGTTATAATTTAGAAAAATAAAAGTAATATTAAAAATTGCTAAAAATCAACACTTTAGCCTCATTTATAATATATTAAATCTACATACATTGTTACTAACCAATTCGTAAATAATTCATGCATTATACTATACTGAAATAAGAAGTAAATAAAATGCAAAACTAAAAAAAATTATGTTGCTTTATATTTAATTTCAACTTTCCAAAATTGTAAGCAAAAACTAATTTGACTGCATTGAATAGCTTTGAATGATATTATAAATCAACGTAATAAAACAAAGCCACAGCAACGCGTGGTCGGATCAGCTAGTAATATTATAAAATAATTCAAAGAAATAATGATCATGAAATGTGTAAATATTAATACAAGAAAAGTAACGCGTAAGGATGTTATTAGAGATGTATGTGAACTGACCCTAAACAGCGGATTGCTAAAAGAAGCTTAAGAATGTGTTTGTAAGAAAATGACTGTACTAGAACATTAGTAAACTCTCTCTTTGACCTTATTATTGTACGGTGAATTAAAATTTGCAAGACGATCGATATTTTGAAGAGTTAATGGAATGAGTTTTTTTAGTTTCCGACTACAAAGCAACACGAGGGCGACTTGTGAAGTAATTTTGAACCACGGTCAAGTGATGAGGACGACCCCTGAGCTGGCGCCTCCCTTTACAAACTACCCCACCCCACCCACGAGAGAACTTTGAGCCTCGACAGATTTAACGTGCAACGCTTCCTTCTACATGGCGGATCTTCAGTGGCTCTAGGGCTCGAATTCATGACACGAGTTCGTGGCCATAACCACTTGGCTGCCCCGACCACAAGAATTTATAGAATAATTTCTTAATAAAGTTAAATTTGTCTATTTTGCGTATAGTTAAAATATTATTTCGAAGTAAAAAAATATTATACTATTTTTCTATGAACAGATAGATATTTGTAAGTTACTATTCTAAAAAGTACTTTTATTATATAGAATGCCCAAATGCACATCTCTTATATCATAAATATTTCTAAACACTTGACTACTGTAAACTTGACAGCGCTAAAGGACAAAATCCAAATTTGTCCAACATTTCGATGGTTTTATAAGTCGAAATTGCAAGAAAATAATTATGTTCCCTAGAATCAAAATTAATTTATTGGGGATTGAAAATGTAAATTAAATGAGTTAGATTTCCGGAAAGTCGAGATATTCTCACAGACATATTGTGCAGAGAGCTGTTTTGTTCGGTACTTTTCAATGTAAAAGACAAAGCACCTGTGTCTGAAAAGATTTCTTTTCTTCTCCGAGGCTAGTGAGTGTGCCTGTTCGAATCGGAAGGGAAAAGGGTCGGCAAAGGAATGTTCCCCCCGAGGCTATTCCCCGTGACCAGTGACCGCTCTCGAACCGCTGGAAGCGTGCTGACGATACAGCCATTTGTAAGTTCATTTCGTTTTATTTCCATATTTCCTGTCACGTTTTGTAAACATTTTTCAAAATACAATCTCTGTTTTTTTCCTAAGTAAAACATGAGAATGTTCTACAGGCTGCATGACCCAGTTGTGCTTCTTTTCTTTTGTTTCAAAGTATTTTTGAAGCATTCGTTATACTCGTAATTTGTAGTGCTCCAGATGACTGAATTCAAATAAAAAAACCTCAAAGCCAATCAAATCTGGAAAGATTTGATTGGCTTTAATAAAAAAATCTCGCACCTCATTTTGACTTTCTCGCAGAACTTGTGTGGCAACGCTAGCCTAGTGGTCAAGGTCGCAGATTCGTGGCTGGTGTGTCATGAGTTCGAGCCTAGTTCCACTGAAACTCTTTCGGCCTCAGGACTGGATATTTGCTGCCGAGTTCCCAAAATCTTTGTTAATTTTCTCCATACTACTATTCGTTCGTGATTTATTTTCCTTCATATTCCCTCGGACCTTCAAAACAACACGGGACTGTTGGTGAAGGTCATCATCATTGTGAACCTCTCTTGGTCAAGTGTTTTTTTTCTCTAAGCTACCATTTCTTTTTGTCAACATGCATTCAGTCAAAGGAAAAACTCGACCACACTCTCCATGCTTCCCCACTATGCCAAGGTGTGGAGCCTCGATTTATTCAACTATAGGTTTTTAGTGGCACCTCGAAAGAAACATTGTCAGCCACCTTCGAGAGGAGCACTTTCAGTTTTAAATTACGTTTCGGAATGTGTTTGCTAATTCCAATTCAGGAAAGCTCTCGTACCTCATTCGAAATTCACGCATGAAAGATGCTGTAATGATCCAAATTTCGAAGTCATTTCATCAAAATCTTTGAAAGTATCTTGATTTTTAATAACGATTTGAAAGGACAGATGAAAATCGCTCTCTTCTGTATTCCGTCATTCGAACTAAATAAATAGCCCTCTCAAGAATCTTCAGCCCCCGCTGCTTCAGAGTCGAATTGCTTTTAGAAGTTCCGCGCGACATGTCTCTGGTGCCGATGCCCTGCTATTTTCTGGAAAAAATGTTTTTAATTCAATTTTTTTAATGTAGTTTCAAGCGAACAGTTTGAACAGAAAATATCCCCCCCCCTCACCCTTCTGACTATAGGAAAGAATGCTGGTGAAGGTGGAAAGACATCCAAGGAATAACTGAAATTTTTATCAAGTTTCAAACTAATTTTTCTCATTTCCTCGTTTAAGTAAATAAGAAAGTTGATTTGAAGTTCGAGCAAGGCATTTATGGAATTTTTTCTAAGCAGAATTATGAATACGAATAAAGTATAAAATATGCAAAAAATCCCCATAATTTGCGTTTTATTTATTTCGCTTTTGGTGAAAAATGTTCTTTGTGGCGTCGAGTGAGTGAATAAATATTAACGTAGCACTCTTCAGCTACTCGAGGGCTTTTGGCTGCGGACCTTTTCATTTTGAACCATGATCAAGTGACGAGGACGACGCTTGAGCTGGCAGCCCCCCCCCCTCCTCCTAACTACCGACACACAAACAGGAGGACGTTCGAACTCTCGACAAATTTAAAGTTCATCGCTCCCCTACACGGTGGATCTTCAGCGATACTAGGCTCGAACACATGGCACGACAGCCACGAATCCCTTACCTTGACCACTAGGCTACTCTGTAGCGTCGGAGCTCATCTTTTATACACGTGCATCTTTTATCAAGCAGTTCATATTCATTAAGGAAACGATACGATTTATTTTCATGACAATTCTAGTTTGAGTATCGGAGTATCACCACCGACGTCCCCCCTCTGTCACGGTCCGTTTAAAATCCGTCGTCACGTTTAAAAGTGGATGTTTCGCAGAAAATCTGTGCTCGCTTTTTTTCTGGGGTTAAAAAAGAAGATAAGGGGCGGGGCAGAGAAGGACAAATAACGGAACCAGGCCAGTCTGGCTTTTGTATTTCTTGGGGGAAAGCACCCCAAAACGCGTTTTAAAAACAAGTAAGAGTGCTTTCGAGTGAGAGCAGGTAAGGAGATATTTCCGAATTTTCAGTTTTGCTCCCTTTGTTTTTTCTCTTGACTGCTCAGTTGAAAGCAAGCTCGAGTCGATTCCAGTTCTCCAGAAACGGTTCCATTTCGCTTGTCCTCTTTTTGTCTCTTTATTCGGGGAAAAGCCCCCAAGTTCGTTGTCGAGGGATGCGGTTCCATATTGGGATGCGGGTCCCTTCTGTGGAAGCGAGAGACAGACGAGTCGTCTGCGAGTAAGGATCAATACGACGGGGGATGCCCTCCCAGGGGAATGGAAGAGGGAGGTTCAATAAAGCTGCGCACTCAGAAATTTGCGCAGCGCCCTTCGGAAGCGTCGAGAGTTGAGGCTTTGAAAACTATTTGCTCGAGTCGAATTGACCTTTCTGGCGCCGTTCAGTAAAGATTCTCATGGTGATCTCAACGGAATGGATTTCGAACCATTTTCAAATAGGGCTCTTCAAGGGAAGACTTGGAATATATATATATATATATATATATATATAATCGAGGTTTTTAAATTGTATCAAGGAATCATCTCAAATGGGTTCCAAATTTTTCAGCTATGTAATTTGCGACCTTTTATATTAGAAACAAACATTAAAAGAAAAAAATTTTGGAGAGAGGTTTCGGAAGGAAACCTGCGTAATTGCCGGAAATAAAAATATGTGTTCTGGTGAAAAAGAGCTATTCTGTTATGAATTATGAAAAAAAAATTATTTTTGGAACTTCTATTAAATTTTTATTTTATGGTAAATTTAAGTTTTAATGCAATTCAGTTTCTGAAATTCGATAGACTTTTATTTAAAAAAGACCGTTAACAAAATGCCATTACATAAGGAATAAAGAGCAAAAATTACTGGAAAAGCCTGCTCTCGCCACTGTGAACAGAGCTTAAATTCAAAAAATTATCCCTGTTGAGTTTCGAGTAATGGTTGAAATTAGAGTAGATGCTGTCGAGGCTCACTTTGGCATGGTGTGGAAGTTTGGAGAATTAGGTGCCCTCCTTGAGGTCACTTGGTCGTGATTCAATATTACGTGATACATACCCAATTGCCTTCGTCTGCCATTCAATATATTTGGATATGTTTTTAAATAGTGTACAATTTTGGAAAATTTGGTTAGAGAATTGAACCAGTATCTCTCTTTCCACAATTAGAATTTTTCAGTAGTGGTAGTAACTGAGTGGTAGGTGGAGTAGTGGTAATTCACGTAGTGGAACAAAAGCGCTATTAGGACACAAATTTCGTCTTCATCTTCGTTCCATATTTTGTCGTACCTTTTTCTCAGCCAATAAGCAACCAATTGACCGCGGGTTTTCGGCATTTGGTCGTATTTGTGACCTAGATGAGCCGAATCATATTTAAATTTCCCCATAGTTTTCCCGAATTTTCCTACAAATTTTCCTGAATTTCGCTAGTTTTTGCTTTTTTATAGTGCTGATAAAGATTTGTGTCATTATTTCTTTTCAGTTCAATAGTAGTAGGGGAGACCGGGGCAAGATGACTAATGTCTTAATTTTTCCGTATTCCACTAGGTAGCAGCATCAAATGAACACTACTGGCTCTTCTTTTGGCCTTTCGTTAAACTATAGTATAAACACGCTGAAATCGCCCTTTTTGTGTTAGTTGTGAAGCTTTGATTGTTTTTTGATGCCACGATATAACTTTTATGCATGTGTAAATAAGCTCTGCTTCAGATACAGGTAAGATATAACGTTTCTCTTTAATATTTGTGAGTAACTTGGTTTAAATACTACCTATTACCATGAATAAATGTCAATTCATTGCCTTTCTTCATGGTAAGGAGAGCGAATATTTTTAAACAGACAGTCTGGGGCAAGATGACGATCCGAAACACGGGGCAAGATGATGAGCTCGTCATCTTGCCTCGTGTTACGGAATTTATTAAATTTACTATTGTTGTCCATTCTATTAAATCCTGTGAACACTTGTTTGTCTGTGTGTATGTCCGAGTGACCTTGCGCTTCCATCTCTATTGGGGCTAAGAGGTGCTTCGGATCGGGAAAGGTTTCATTCGAAACGGGGTGACCAGAGGAAGACATTTTTGCCATCCGCTAAGCCCCCCCCCCTAAAGAGGAAGGAATGTAACAATAATTTGTTGCTTTAGAGCTACTGGCTTTTATCTGCCACCTTTTCTGATTTTTGCGTGAAAACGAATGCTTCCTGAACTTGTAGAAAGAGCCCCACCAGGAACTGTAGGCAACTGTAGTGATAAGGGCTGGAACAATTAGGGCACCTTTTTTTCTTTTTTTGAAGCACTTTTATCTTCATGTGAAATCAAGCAAAGAATCTCCTAATCTGTTGATTTTCGACAATCACAAAAGTCATATAACTTTGCAGGCTATCTTATATTGTTGAGCGGGAAACATCATCATGGTTGGGTTGCAGTCGCACACATCACATTGTCTCCAGCCCCTTGTTGTGTCATTTTTTGACCAGTTAAAAACGCACTATAGCCAAGCATGTGACACCTTTATGGTCACTCATCCAGAACAAACTATCACATACAAAAATATTGGTGAGGTTTTGAGCATCACTTACTTCAAATCAGCTACAGTTGGAAATGCCGTTGAAAGGGTTTACAGAATATGGGATCGAGCCTCATAATGCTCTTGTGTTTAGCGAACATGACTATGCTGCGGTAAAAACTACTAACCATGCTGCTGTTGGCGATGAAACTGAAAATAATAGTGCTAATCCTCAGACCCCGGTAATAGAAAACCAACATATAAATCCTCCAGAAAAACCAGAACTTATGGTAAATGCTGATTCCGATGCACCAAAGAAGCCTGTTAGTGTTTTATATTCCAAACCATTGCCTAAAACAACATAATGTGAGAAAAAAAGAAAAAGTAAAAAATTGAGTTCTAGCATTCTTACAAGCACACCCACCAAAGAAATGTTAGAACAAAGGGAAAAGCAGAAGGAAGAACAGGAAGTTTTTTAAAAAAAAAACAGAGGAAAAAAGCTCGTGAAGCTAAAAAGGGAGTAAAAAAACTCAAACTGTTCCTGTAGACCTAAATCTATAAAATCTAGGCCAAAAATTCCAGTTGTATCAACTTCAAAGGACGGCGTTATAAGATGTCCTGCTTGTGAAGAGGAACCCTCCAACAGGAGAATGGATCCAATGCTGTAAATGCCAAGAGTGTTGGCATGAGGAATGTTCCAATTATAAAAATGTCATTTTTATCTGTGACTATTGTTAGGTACACAACTAAACACTTCAACATTGCGTTACAATGCACGCTTAGTTAACGTTACGCTTAGTTTGATACATTGTAAGATGTAAAAACACAGTTATCATTTGTTAAACCATGTAACACATTCAAAAGATAAAACATGCTCAACCTTTTTCAGTGTCGCCATCTTGCCCCAAGGCAAAAGTCATCTTGCCCCAGTACTGGGGCAAGATGACGATTTGTTAAGGTTATGAAAAAATAAAATAATCCTTAACTTCTTTTATTGGAAAAATTAAATGGAAATATATTTTAATACTACAAAGGACTACTCTAACAGTTCATGTAAAATTGATTTTACTACCCTTAAAAATAAATTAATAAACAACAAAAAACTGTTAACGTCGTCATCTTGCCCCGGTCTCCCCTAAATTTAGAGGAGTGGTACAGTACTACTTTCTGTAGGTAAAAAGTTCATTAGTTGCATTATTGTAAAATACAACATGCGAAAAACGCGCTAAAATTACTTGGCCATGCCAATGATTGATATCTTGTTTTTAATTTCCCTTCAAGTTAAGAAACACTCGCGCCTTTCAAAAAATATTATATTTCTTTTTTCTTTGCAAAATCATTGTCCCTCTAATTATGCTGCGGAAAGAGTTGAACGAGTCTTGTTCTAACACAGCGCTCGATAAGCATTTCACATGAAAGGGAAAAAATGCTCAGCTATGAAAATGCATTTCTGGAAGAAAATGTAATATCTGACTTAAAAAAAAAAATTATGATTCCATTTTCTTCAAAAAAGAGTCTTTTAAAGTTCTAATTTTTACTGTGGAGAAAAATGGATTGTTTCGATTCATTAAGCTACAAGATAATAATTATTGAATCATATAACAGATAGTAAAAATAAACTGAGTGTCTCAATGGGAGAAAACTGCATAAAATTTCTGAATTATTTCGGGTTTGCGCAACATCACGAAAGAGTTACGCGCTAAAAATGCACGAAATATAAGAAAACGTCTTTTCCTCGTTTAAGATTACTTCGATGAATTACAAAAGTAAAATGGTCCTTGTTTCTTTCAGAAAGTGAAGAGATACGAAAGGGCCAAGAGAATAATATAATTTTTAAAAAAACTAAAAAAACAAGCTTTTATAGTGAATTGAACTAAAAAGTAAAAAAATAATTCTTAATATAAGAATAAAATAATTAACGAGAAAATTAATGGCATTAGGGTAAAAGCGTGGGGGTTCTCTATATCAATTGTTATAATTTCTTAATAGTTCTATTCCGAAATGCTGAGTTAGTGTAAAAATGTAATACAAAGTACCCCACGCTTTTACCCCAATAACATTAATTTTCTCATTAATTATTTTATTCGTATATTAAGAATTATTATTATTATTTTTTTTTTTTTTTACTTTTTAGTTCGATTCACTATAAAAGCTTGTTTTTTTATAGTTTCTTTTTTTTTAAACTATAATTTATTCTCCATTTTTTAGTTTGATCTACGATAAAAAAGTGTTTTCTTAGTTTTTTAAACTTCATTGTTGAATTTATCCTTGAGTTTGATATTTGAATTAGTCTTGCTCTTCAATGGATATTAATTACCGGGTCTGAAGGGTATTTATTCTCTCCGTTTACGGGGCCTTGGATGAGTCCCGTATCGTTATATTTCAAAGATTCCGTCTCTATTGGTGCAGGTCAAACTAACAAGAGTGTGCTGAGATGAAAAAGTACGAGAAAAGAAAAATTAAATGTACCATGTTCTTATAACGGATTAAAAAGTATAAAATTCCTCCTTTTCTTTTTTTTTTTTTTTTCTTTTTTCTTTTCCTTTTCTTTTTTCACATTTTTATGCATTGTCATCCACTTCTGATCCAAATTTCAAGTAATCGGGAAGTCATTTTAAAATGAATTTCAAAATTCCACCTGGACATACAAGCAAGCAAGTTAATAAAAACATTGTAATATTAAGTGTCAATCGTATTATCACCTTTTAAACTCATTGCTATAATGTTAATTCGTATCATCACTTCTAAACGTATTGCTTTATAAAAATAAAAATATATAGCAGTTAGAACATAAACTGTTTTTTTTTCACATCCACGAATCTTTTTTTTTTATTTCCATTTTCAGAAAAACAAGACAATTGTTTATATTATTGAAAGAATTGCTGACTCACAACCACCCTTCTCTTTCACACATAAAGAGAGAACACTTTTTTTTTGTTTTATTTCTATTGACCACAAGTGTATTCGTTTTCAGGATTGCACTTTTCTTTTTTAGTCGCTAAATCTGGAAATGGTATATGGAATTAGTCGTTAAATCTGAAAATGGTATATGCAATACGTTGCCAAATCTGAAGATGTATATGCAATAAGTCGCCAAATCTGAAAGTGGTACATGGAATAAGGCACCAAATCTGAAAATCTTTATTCCTCATGTCCTGATCAGGACAATGGAACAAAATTATAAAATTATTGTATTGTTATCGGTCCTTGACAAGTGTTCAAAATTTCGAATTAATCTTATCTTTTAAAGTGGGTAAAAATCAAGTTCCAAGATTCCGTTACATACAAGTGAAACTTATAAAAGCGTGTTAAAAAGAGTTGGCCGTGAAGCTAGATATGTGTTCCGAACAATGTTTTCTATGCCCTCTCCCCTGGCATATTTTAACATATAGGTACCCTTTTTATAGAAAATGTTATTAATGGGACATTTTGTTTTAAAATCTTATCCCCTCTCCTTACAATTTGGAGTCTTGGTCACACGAATATTGCGATATGTTGATTTTGTAAGTGAAACAGCGCGCGCCTCCAAGGGAGCCATCCTTGTGGGAGTGCTTCGATCTGATTCCCAGTGCATTGATTTCCACTCCATCGCCATTGGGTTGAATGTTATCGATACATTTTGGAGTGAATGGAAAGAAGCACAAGTCCGAAGAATCGGAATGAAATCTCAGGTTTTTTTCCCAATCATTATCTTATAAATTTTTCAGTTATTTTTCCCTGGCATCGATCTGAAATGAGTCTTTTATTAGCATTCGCTTAGGCAGCGTTTTTTAAAAACTGAACTAAAACTGTAAAAAAAATTATAAAATACTATTGTAAAGAAAGGAATTTTTGCCTTTCTCTGTCATTCGCGTTTAAAAAAGAAAAGGGAGAGGGAACGATCTCCCCCCCCCCCGAAAATGCATCACCTGATGCTGTTGCGCAAGATTCTGATCCGTCTGGATTCGGATGGAGTAGAGGTTGCGTGAAGGTTGTTGGACGACCACAATCATGCTGAAGACATCTTTTTTCCGAATTTTCGGAAAGTTGAGTTGAAATAAACAAGAATGTGTGAGATGGAATAATTTCAAGTGGAACACATGTGTCCTCCTCCTTTCGTGGTCTCGAACTGGAGTTAATAGACGGCCTTTAAAAGGATTCATTGCAGGTGCTGACATAATTTCGTCGTTGTTTTATGGTAATATTGTATTTATAATTGTGTCCATTGGAGGCTAAACAGTTGCTTCCCGCGCTTTCAATCGCCTTCCTTCAATAGTCAATGGTTAGGAGATTCAAAGCATCTTTAGGCGTGAGTGAACGAAATATTTGTTTCGCCCATCTCGAGCTGATTCAGCTCGGATTCAGTTGGGCACGAGAGAGGCCGGCTGAAATGAAATCTTCATTGCGTTGGCGTGATCTTGAAGAAACCGTCGCTGCGTAAAAAACACTCATGGAACTTATCTATGATCTTTCGAACATTATTCAAATCTACAAAAGAATCGAAACCAATCGGAAACTTAGGCGCCATATATACGAACTCATTTAATCAAATGAAGGGTAGATGGGGAAGATCATGTATGATAAAACTTATTTCTCTGTCGCAACCCAAAACCCATTCTACAGCAAATTGCTTTCCAGTAATATTCTTAGTCGATTATTATAATTTCTTGATTTAACGACATTTTTTTCTTCAAACATCCGTAAATTTTTTAATAACACTTCTATTGGAATTCCAAAAATACTCATTTGACTTGAACAAGAGCTGGAAATTTCGGGAAGGGAGAGAGCACGACGACATTCCAAAGGGCGGCGGTCGTGCCGGGGCGCCGCTCGATAAGGAATCAATACTGGAAATAATTTCGCGATTTCTGTCAGTGTATGAAAAATTACACATTCAGTTCACTCCCTGAGACCTTAAAATCAGAGAGGGATGCGAAAGTAATAAGGTCAGCAGAAAAGGAAAGCACGAAGAGAGAGCGAAAGGTCAAGCGGCCATCTCGATTGCTTAGTAATAATGACATATAATAGCACTCACCTGCCCACCTAGGCCCCTGTTCACTGAGGTCCGGGGGACCCAAGGCCCAAGGATCTTCGTCTTCTGGAAGCACCTTGGTGTCTCCCTTTTGGTCGACGATCGACGGGACTGAATCCTTCATCGCGGTCGGTCGAAGCGACTGAGCGACTCGCGAACGCTCGCCTCGACCTCCGCAAATGCGCCCTCCCTCCCTCCCTCCTTCCTGCGCACACGCACCACCTGAGCGGCGCACGCATTCTCGCGAGACTCGAGGAGTGTAGGAGGAATATATTTTCCCAACCATCGGCAATCTAACGCAGATATTTGGAGAGCACGTGTTATTAATGTTCATTTTGTTCAGAACACGACAGGTGTCAAAGGGTAAGGTTTTCTCTTGTAGTATACGGGAAAATTACATCCAAACACTACAAGTGCTGTCAATTGAGTTGGACTGAATGATAAAGAGCCTGTGTCTTAACCATCTCACGCTCTCGTTATTTCGCGTTTGACTCGATTTTAAAAAAAATGAATGTGTTATCAAAATCTGATTTTTAATTCATCTAAAGAATTTAAAAAAGTTTCAATTCACAAAAACTGATAAATATTTTTAAAAAAAGAGTTATTCGCTTTTTTCCCCTTCGAACGAATGGTTGTTTAAGGAATTTGTTTATCTATTTTTAAAAATCTTTTAATTATGGTTTTTTTTTTAATATTTGTAGATTTTATTAGCATGGTCACAATGTACACGAATTCCTGAAGTGTCATCCTAAGCAAAATTACAAAAATAAACTTTATTTTAAGAAGAGAGGAAAAAAATCAGAGGAAGAAATAAAAAATAACGATTGTTTTTCTATATACTAATATTTCTGCGAACTATAACTGAAACACGCAGTCCATCTGCCATTTTGAACTTTTTTGTGTTCATATGTGTAATAACACTTAGACGGATCTTAAAAAATAGAGAGTGGATTATTTTAAATTATTCTCGTTGCAAACGCTCGTAGTAGAGCGATTCTATAACGTGGATTTCATTTTAAATTACATCATTATTTCCAAACTTTGACTTATTTAGGTTTCTGTTTGAGTCTTTAGTGAGAAAATCTGCTGCCGATCAATTTTTTCCCCCGAAAGGACGGCAAGTTATCAATTTTCGAGTTATATATTTCATTACTCAGGAATAAAATAAACTAAAAGGGCGTATGAAACCGCAGACTTTGCGAAAGACAAGTTGCACAACGACTCGATCTGCTGAGGCGCAATCTTAAATAGAGAAATAGAAAAAAAATAGAGATAATAGAGAAATTAATTAGAGAAATGGAGAAATAAAAGAGAATTAAATAGAGAAATAACTCATCATTTTTGGAAACTTACGAAGAAAATGCGCCCCAGTGTATTTGCTAGTGAGAAATCTCCCTCTGAGAGGATAACTTTTTTCGAAAAAAACTTTCCCTTCCTTACCTGATTATGGAAAAAGCTGATGAAGTTTGTTTAATTTTCTTAACTCGCGCGCCTCATTATATACATAGGCCAGATCTGATTTTGATATTTTATTAACGTTACTAGCAGAAGCAATGCCAGCGTTTGGTGGTAACCTCGATGAAATGACGAGAACGAAATCCGAGCCGCCACCCTGTTCTCCGAAATTCCCACACAACGCCAACGTGATAACTTTGAGTCATGATACACTCCACTTGCATCATCCCCTCTACACGGCGAGTCTTCAGTGGGACCAGGAATCGAACTAGCAACTCACTGGCTACATATATGGACCAGAAAGGCGTATATGAGTGGGTATATGGGTACATGTATACGTATGTATATGTATTGCACACGCACAAATACACATACATTCATATGTATATGGTCACGGTAGCCTAGTGGTCATGGTCCTGTACATCACTCCCTGGTATACAAATGAATGTTCTTTCTTTCTTGAAACAAAGGCCGTTCCGTCGCGGACGCCAGGAATAATAAAAAAAATTCCTTTTATTGCAGGTTCGTAGAAGATTTTCATAAGTCAATTAATTCAGATCAAATAATATCTTCCATTTAAATTAACAAACAAACTTTAATAATGAAAAAAATTATTATTACCAATTGTTAATTGGTTCAAAGCTAGATATAGCGCCAGCCACTCGTTTCAAAGGATACATCACATCTTATAAGTGAAACAAAAACAAGGGGAGAAGGTTACGACAGTTTTCCGGCGTGAATAATTATCCCCAAAAGACGATGAATTGGGGCTTTAACAGACCAGTGCATCAAAGCTAACCTGATCATCAGTTGGGGTGACACAAGGTACATTTAAAGTCGTCATTTTGAAGAGTGCGATTTTTTTTTCTGTTGCAGAACACTAGTATTTCACAAAAAGAATTAAAATTACAATTGAAGTGATTCAGCATCTTTATTCTAAGCTCCTCTTGTTTTCCTTAAATTCGTCCTTTCATACAAAGCATTTATTATCATTATGATAAATAGTGAAATAACATATTGTTCTTGAAAAATTTTTGAAGCACAAATTACGGAAGATTAGTGTGTGTTTTCGTTGTGTTTCACGTTGTGTTTTCACCATTGAAAGAAGTTATTGGTTTTTTTTTTTTTTTTTTTTTTTTTGAAATATAACACTACCTCCGAAATGAAATGTTTATGTTTTTAATTGAATAATACAAAGTGTACTGTAAATGTTATTTTTCCTTTATAAAGAGTATTAAACATTTGTTTCCACAGTACTTTACACTCACACAAAACTCAAAAGTTCGAAGTTCCCGATTCCAAATTTTAAAAAATGGCACGAAGATCGGGGCCTTTATAAGATCTCAAAATAAGCATAATTTTTCATGCATTTACGAGAAAATGCATTCCGGGGGGAGGCAAATTGCTTTTCCCCCTTGCTTGAATTTGAAAAACTCTACACCTCTGATTTATTCGACCATTGAAACATTTTTACTAATGACGCATGAATGTTTCTAAGTTCGAGCACTTTCAATGTCACTAAGTTCGAGCAATCAAGAATGTCATTGGAGCGATTTTAACTGCTCAAGTCAATGGAAATAGAATTAAATAAAAAAAAAAGAAAGAAAAGCGAAGCAATAATGTACCGGAAAGACTTAAGCGATTCGAATAATTCTTTATTGAATGATTTTAAACAAAACAACTATTCTACACATTTTTATCGGTTAAAAGAAAAATGATATTGTGGAAAGCTCATCTGGCACGTTAGTGAAATCAGTATTTTGAATATTTCTATTGAACAGTGGAAAAAAAGTTAAATTATTGTTCAGTATAAAGAGAAAATTTATATAGCAATGTTTTCGAAATCGAAAGAAATATTTTTACCCATGGGGAAAAGCCTATAAGGAACGAAATTTTTAACTTCATATTTTCAGATGACCGTCCTCAAGATTCCGAGCAAACGAAGGAAGCGGCGATCAAGGGAAAAAGATAGATTTCTCGACCCTTATGGGGAAAGAACCCTCGGGAAAACCAATGGTTTTTGTGAAAGAAAATTTTAGAATCGAAGTGATCTTGCTCATCCTTCGAGCATCCATCCTGAAAGCAGGCGCCGACCTTTTCACTTCGCACGTGCGGAGTGAAGACCGTCCCTCCCTTGGGAACCAGTTTCTTTGGGAAAGGGTTGAATGACTCCCGTAAGAGGAAACGACTCTGGGTGGTTTCTCTCACGAATGCAATTCGAACCCTTCACTTCGAACAATCGTCCTCTTTCACAAAAATGGGAAATAAGAAATTTATTTTCTTAAGTGAGATGAGATGGTTAGTTAATTCGAATTTTGGGGAGACACCACAAACGCATGTTCAGACCCGAGTTATCATATCAGAGAGACTTCTCGAGTCCCCAAGGAATGATCACTACAAGTAGTCCAACAAAGGGGTGTTCTTGCGTCTCGCATTCTTTCGCGGGAGAAGAATATCGTCTCTCACGATTGTGAATTTTTGCAGTGGTTTGTATCTGCTGCACTATTAAAATGTCTGATTGTTTAGTTTGGAAGTCGAATATTTCGTGCGATTATTTTATTGACAGCCATCCCATTATTTAACGACACCTGAACTCGGCTTCCTCGCCATGCCAGGGGGAAGACTGAGTTTCAAGAGATGTATCTTCTACGCGGCAGATCTAGGAAGAAGTATTTTTAAAATATCGCTTCACAATGTTTTTTGTGAATTAATAAAAAACAAACAACATTAATGGCACGTTACAAAAAGTAGGAGGAGTCTCTTAATTGATTAATTAGAAATATTCCAATTTTTTCCAAGTTTGAATCATAAAAATGAACAAAAAGGAATGATTGATTAAATAGCACACAATAACAAAAAATATAGATCGTAATTTTCACTTTTCGAGACGTTAAATTAAAATACGTAGTCAAACTTAATTTCGAGATAATCAAGGGGTGAAACAAATTCGGGGCTCCACCATCAACCTGAGGAAAACTAAAATGAAGCGACATTTTAAATTCATGTCTTCACACTGTCTAGTCATTGTAAACTGAATTTTGTAAAAAGAGCATATAATGTTATAATTTTAAGAAAGGGACGTGTTATGCATTCTTTTTCTTCGTAATTTGTTGACTACCCAAAAGTTCTGTCCGTATTTAAAATAAAACAAAATAATAAATTTTTCATGCCTTGAACTAACTTTATTGATTAATGTAGTTGCCATCATTATTTATGACTTCTTGCCAATGTGATGGCAGTTGGTATATCCCATTTTTAAAACAATGCATATTGGCAAAAAATTAAACTACTGATTGTCTGATATCTACTTCATTTTTTAATTTATTGTCCCGCAAAAAATTTTCAAAGGAGAGAAACAAATGATAATCGGAGAGTGCAAGGTCCGGAGAGTACGGTGGATGTGACAGAATTTCCCTGACTAGCTCTACAAATTTCTGACGAGTACTCAAAGGAGGCTTGGTATTATCATGAAGCAGTGTGTTTTCCTTTCTAATGAACATCACCAGCCTCATTTCTTGGAGTGCTTTTTAAATAATTCAGTGGCTGATAGTACCTTTTCGAATTCAGCTTTCTTTCGGTTTCAACAGCTCAAAATGACTTAGCCTCGACTTTGGTTTAGAGGTAGAGGGTTTATCATGTTCATAATATGCTATTTTCCTTTTACGATACAGTACGATGTTTTTATACGTAATCCACTATTCCTCCCCAGCTATCATCTGATCCAAGAAGTGTTCCGTGAATGCAGAGATGTGCATATGATGACAGGGTCATTCAAATTTGTCTCACCTTACTCACACGTATCCTCCTTATCAAACATTTCCACACAAATCTTAATTTCCAAACCTGTTTCGAAATATTTTATCTTAGCTGAATCAATCCTTTCCGCAATCTCCAATGTCGTCAAAAAAGTATTTTGCTCTAGGAGGAAAAGATAATGCCTTCATAAAATTCTTGAAATTTTTCGAACCATCTTCTGCATGTGTTTTATCAAATGCGGTACACCTTCCCAAACACTTTCAATAAATTTCTACACCCTTCTGTAGCATCTCTTCCTTGTTGAAATTCGGTCCAAACACAACTGCGTTAATGGACTTTATCACTAACCATCACGTCTCACCTAATATGAACATGAATCATCTTAGTTTTAGTTCATTTGCTAGGTACATTTAGTTACAAAAAGAGAGCCAAATATGCGTCAGATGAATAGGCGCATTCTTGATGAAATTTGTAACCAGAACTTCTTGGTACACCTAATGTGTCCCCTTCCCCAAGTTAAAAATCCTACGGATGTACATGATATAGTACAGAAAATTAAGAATAATTTATAATTATATTAAGATATTTCATATTTTCCGAAAAATTTGGCAGAAAACATTATTTACAATTTTTGCAGGAAGAGCTTGAAATTATTGTAACTTATTAAGCGAATATCAAACTTCTATAAAATTGTATATATACTGCTGTAACGCACGGTATAGTTCCAAGACCGAAATGTAGGTGCCGCCATTACAGTATCGTCTTGGACCGGAAATGTGACTGTACGAAACACTGTAGTATCGTCAGAGAGAGTTTGGATCTGGACAAGTATGCGTTCCCCCGTTTCGATGTCCAATCCTGGACTATGTAAACTTTACTTATTTTCACTTTTCTCACTAAATGTTTGTCTTGTAATTGTCTAAGTGTCTGTTCTTTGTAACTGTGCTATCTTGTATCATTAAATATATTAATTTACCCCGAGATTCTATTAATTACTTTTGGTTACCCCAAGTAATGACGCAAGCGGCAGCTACAATTGGCGCCCAAACGACGGCCCGACCCCGGCTCTCTCTTGCTTCCCCCCCCCCACACACAGCCTTAGGGGTGGAAGGGTTTGTCATCTGGACAATAAGAGGCAGCTACAATTGGCGCCTAAACGTCGGCCCGACCCCGGCTCTCTCTCGCTTTTTTTCCCCCACAGCCTTAGGGGTGGAAGTGTTTGTCATCCCGACAATAAAAGGATTCGCACCCTGCGAATGAATATTTTCATCTAGAAAACCTGTTAACAGATAAGTGTTGTTTATTCTAAATTACCAGGCTCTGTTATTGTGTGTGTGTATAAGATTATTATTATTATTCGTAGTATATATTGTGTGTTACAGGAAAATAACATAATAGAATTTAAAGTTGATATTCATTTGTCAGTTTTCCTAATCTTTTGAAAACGAAATTTTCATTCTATCGGTTGATCTGATTAAAGCTATTTGAAGGTTAATTATTTATGGGAGCATATTTTCTTCCTAATTAAGAATTTTATGCTAATAACACGTATATGGATTTGTTATCAAGAAATTATTGCAATTCTTATAATAATTTTTTTTTCCTGTTCTTTTTATGCCTAACATAAAAATAATTCTTTTGAAAGTATATGATTGATTACGAAGTATTACTATATAACATTTGAAACCTTGTATGTTATTGATAAAGTATTTACATTTCTGTTTTTATTTAAAATTTTTGGAAAATATTTTCAAGTACTTCTACTAAGTGTAAACAAGTTTGTACTATTGATAACTTCAGAGTGAATGAATTAAATTATGAACGGTATTTCTATTTAAACGTATTTGAAATGTTTTATAAATCCATTTCATGTTAACTGCTGAAACTCCTTTTGATTAATAATGAATAGTATATAAATATTATTATTTTGGTTTTGATGTACTAAAGTAGAAGATAGTTGATATTGAAGAATTTGTTTTATTTTAATCTCATTAATATTGATTTGTAAATTAATTATCACATTTAAAATTAGAGAATTTTATTGTCACTCATCAAGTGTGCATTATAGTATAGAGTATTTTTTTATATGTAAAGAAATCTTCAGATACATCAGTATTGTTTAACTATAATATTTCCAAAGTGTTTTCTGATCATTTTTATGATATATGTATTTTTTTTGGCTAAAACTTTGAAAAAGTTTTTTACTTTGATTATGTATTAAAAATGATAAAAACGAAAATATTTTTATTTTTCCTTTTTGTGATTCATGAAATTTTTTAATTGTATATTGTAAGAAAGTAAGATATTATTTTTGTGTGGCATAATACTGTACTATTATTCTGTTAGTAATATTTTGTCAAATTTAATTTTGGTCTGTTTATATATAAATTTAAAAATCAAAGTTTAAATTTGTAATTGATTCAATGCGGAAAAATTTGAATCATGTTTCCAATCCGGGGGAGGGCCCCCATCCAATAGCAACGACTTCCATAGAAAAAGTATAGACCACCCTGGTAATGAAAGAAGTGCCCCCCCCCCGGCAATCAAAGACTCATGTTATAGAAAAGTGTATAGACCACCCTGGTCTCAAAAGAAGTGCCACCCTGGCAATCAAAAAAATCCTGTTACAGGAAAAGTTTATAGACCACCCTGGTCTCAGAAGAAGTGCCGCCCTGGCAATCAAAAGTTTCCTATTGTAGGAAAAGTATTTAGACCACCTTGGTCTCGTATGAAGTGCCACCCGGCGATAAAAAATCCTTTTATAGGAAAAGTTTATAGACCACCCTGGTCTCGGAAGAAGTGCCACCCTGGCAATCAAAGAATCCTGTTATAGGAAAAGTTATTGGACCCCCCTGGTCTCAGAAGAAGTGCCACCCTGGCAATCAAAGTTTCCTATCATAGGAAAAGTGTATGGACCACCCTGGTCTTAGAAGAAGCTCCTCTGAGGAAAAGAGGATGCCCCCCCCAAAAAAGATTACCTCCTGTTTCCGAGCCGAGGCGTCAACGGAACCAGAGGGAGAGTCTGTAACGCACGGTATAGTTCCAAGACCGATATGTAGGTGCCGCCATTACAGTATTGTCTTGGACCGGAAATGTGACTGTACGAAACACTGTAGATTATAGATTAAATTTGTAGACAAATTTGTAGGTCTACAGAATCCTATATTAGTACATACAGCTGCTACTTCTGTCAGCTATAACGGTTCTGATCCGATTAGATATCGAGTCAAACTGAACTTGGATGGCAGATATGGACAAGTCATTCAACGCTTCTTCAAGTCTAGGGTCGTTTTATACCTCCCTGGTGCCCTAGGCACTTTGAATTTTTACACACACACCCACACTATTTCCAGACACACACACAACGCTTTTTCAATTCCTGCCGGTTTGGATTCGGGAGGGATTTTTCCTTAACTCATTTATTCTTTTCTCTTTACTTGTTTTTGATCTTTAGAGAGTCTTTCCATTATCCAAAACCTAAGAACCCGCCATGTCCCTAGCTGGCAACCGGCAGCACTAAGGAAAGGGTAGTAGCATGGTTTGGCCATTCTTGTTCATTTCTTACCTTGTTGCAACCCAGATCATCCACCCACCCTTTCGTAAATCAGTACAGTAAATTAGTTAAATCGTTTGGAGTTACTGGATAAAGTATACATTATTGTATCAACAGTTTTTTTCGACTTGTTAATTATCACCTTTTTCATCGCTTATCACTTAACTATCCTTTGCTTTTAGATATTTTTATTCTTTGTTGAGTCGATGTCATTGTACTTATACAACAAAGGTTTTCTTTGAGCTTTGATCATTGTAAAATTATTAATGACATCATTGTAATCAATTTCCATTGTAATATCGTTTTAAGTGCATAGCAACATCAAGCTTTTCATTTTCCATGGTAGATCACATTTTAGTCTATACTCTCTTTCAGGCAGAAAAGCTTCTCCCTGCTATACAGTTTGTCACAGGAAGAGTCGAGTAAATTCTCATTACAACTTCTAAATTTGAGAATGTACTTTCCAACTCGTTTTTTTTATGTAGGAAGAGTTGCCGCTCATTGTTGTTTTCTTTTCACTTCCATATACATTTTGAAATGTTGACACTCTTGCACAAACTGTTCTTCATCAATGCCTTTGGGGTAGCTGTGATCCAAGTATTTCACTTGTTTTGTCACATGTTCTTGTTCCTTTTCATGGAGATTTCTGAGATCTGGACTTTTGTATTGAGAGCTTCGTAGCGATGGTACATTCGCTGTAATTTAAATTTTTTTTCTTAAAAATTAAACAAAATTTCATTAAATCCATGAAAGAAAAGGATAATTTCAGGAACATTTATGATAAAAAGTTCTCACCCAAATGCAAAGGCTGGCTGAAGAAGGAAAAACAATAAGTCGATTTCTTGTGTGTTTCATCATTTCTTTCCAATATCGAGTAATTTCAGAAAGACTAGCGAGAATAATTTATCACTACTAAAACAGACGAATAGTTCAGATACGATGCAGTCGTGTCTAGCGTTTTGTATTGCTGTGATGATTCTACATATTTCATGGCTCAATCTTACTGAATCCAAGTATTTCATCCTATTAACATTACGGTTTCCAGGAGGGATCACTTATTTATACAGCCCGGTATTAATATAGGGAATTAAATCAGGGTCATTAGCTACCTTTCAATACGAAAAATCATCTATTTTTATATCTCCTGGGTCATTCAGTTTTTACATCCTATTTAAGCGTTTGTTTTGCACTTCTAGTGTTCGTTGAGATCCTACCGGCTTGTAAGAATTCAGCGACCCAGTAACGAGAACCATAAAATTTCAATTCTTTATTGAATGCACAGGGTTTCCTTATTAGGGACAATATGGTGCAATGCTTGGTTGCAGTCTGACTTAGAAGGTGACGATATTTAAACAGGGAAAGTCAGAAGAAATAGCGAACAGGTAAATTCCTCAAATGCCAGAAAAGATGGGGAGGTGTTGCCTCATCTTCAGCGCCAATACTTTATTAGGTTCGTTAAAGGTTACGAATATAAAAATCTATTTTTGTATTATACATATATATATATTCACTGCTGGCCACACAGAATACAACACCAAGAAGGACCAGAGATATCATAGCGAAATTTATTTGGCTGATAACATGTTGTACAAAGATCAAATGATTAAAATTACAGCCTTTTGGGACGTGTGGCTGATGACAAAATCAGTAGTTAGTGTAGCCACCATTATTGGCTATAAACGCTGCCACACACCTCGGCATAGAATCAAACAGGGAGGCTCTGGGTGTATCCTTGGGGTACAGCAGTTCATGTGGCTTCCACATATTGCCAAAGTTGATCTGGTGTAGCAGCGAGTGGTGTATCCTGGTTCAGTCGTAGTGCAAACATGGACCACACGTTTTCGATTGTTGATAGATCCGAAGAACAAGAAAGCAATTCAATCTGATGGGTAACGAAGAACTCTCGAGCATTGCGTGCCACGTGTGGTTGCGTATTATCCTGTTACAATATGGTTGGTGGCTAGTGCTGAATGTATGGGAGGACCACGGGCTCCAACACCTCAGAAATGTAGCGCTGGCTGTTCAGTGTACCGGCAATGCGTATTAGAGGAGGGGTGCGGCAGTGAAATCCAATACCATCCCAACCTATGATACCGGGTGCAGGACCAGTGTGACGATGCATAACAAACAGTTCAGCAGCCTCTCACCAGGGTGTTTCCAAACTTGAATCCGACCATCGTGATGTTGCAGGCAGAAGCGGGATTCGTCAGTAAACATAATGTCGTTCCGTTCCATTGTCTATGTTTGCCATTCATCGCAACGTTGGCGGCGCAAATACCTGTGGTTTCCAGTCAAGGGTAAACAAAGCAATGAACGCCTTGCGGACATTCCACTCTGTTGGAAACGGCATCCAATGGTACGAGCGGACACAGAATGATGCGTTACAGACTGAATCTATTGTGCTATGGTTCGCGATGTGGTTTCATGATCCATAACTGCCATGCGCACCATCTTCCTGTCATAACGGACAGTGGTTCAACGAGATGGGTGTGATCAGCCTCGTCTGTCCGTCGTTTCCTTCTGCATCCAGAGATGACAGATCCGCATCACAGTTGCTTGATTTCGTCCAACACGTTGATCGATTTCTCTGAAGGATAATCCACAAAGGCTTCCTCGATTTTTCTCCGGTCGAATTCAGAAACTTGGTCAAAAGACGCTTGATGGCTTCCACGAGGCAAAGGTAAACATCTTACGCAAAAAACGCACGAAAAACCCATTGCTGTACTTCAAACTACCAATCTGTTATCTTCTTATACAGCGCTGGCGAGTAGCGCTACGGTGGAACGCATCTGCGCTATAATACTAATGATCTGCATATTTCATCGTCCCCAACACATGATATAAATTTCACATGGTTTACGGGATTTTTCCAGAGTGTTGCATTTTATGTGGTATATACACTCTTTTGCAAAAATAATCAAAGCACAATTAAGGAGAGGTGGTTGTTTTTAAAATATACATAAATATATATATATATATATATATATATATATATATATATATATATATATATGTTCGGAGTCATACGAAAGAACTCAGATGAGCAATGTGGACTGTATTAAATTTTAAAGTTTATTTATTGAAAAGCGCTTAGGAGCACATTGTTTGCGTCCCTTCTCTTGCGTAAGCGTTGGTCTTCTCCCCACTTGACCTTGAGTGGGGTTACAATAGTGTTTACAGCCAAATATGCGTACAAGAGGGGGCTTTCCGTCACCAAGACACGACTACGGAACATCCCGCCCGGTGTTGAAATATTACAAAGATTTCAATACACAGAATAAATGAAAACATACACAAAAAATATTCAAAAACATATAAAGAACTAAAATACAGAAATGATATACAAATACAATAAATGATAGATAATTATGAGGCAGTTGAAACATGGTTATCCAAAATAGGTAGTATAGCTAGTTTAGAAATTGAGCGTCTAAATGCTCCCCTTGGAGTTTTTATATTACAACTCTGACGTTTCCGTCAGTGCCTGGGATAGAATTTAATTTTGCTTGAATGAGGAATTTTTGAAGATTCCTTAGACAGAGCAGCAATTTCAATAACAAAATGTCTTACCTGAAGGGTTTTAAATAACCAACCTTCTGCACTGGCAAACTCTTCTGCCGAAAGAAACCCCGTTTTCTTCTCATATCTACACAATTGTATATAAACCTAAAAATAAATGCTAAAATTCGAATTAATTTTTGAAAGTTAATAGTTAAATTTAGCAAATGTTCAAAAAAGTCTGAGTTATGGGTTGTTAAAGTCACTTTGGATACAGTTTTTAGTTCATCATAGTAGAGTTTGTCTGATGAAATGATGGGGATCTCCACAACATCATGCGTTGAAATGTCTAGGGTTGAAGGTCCACTCCACCAGAGTTCACAAGCTGCAAGGGTCTTTGCATCCAAACCTCGGGACAGGGCATCTGCAGGGCTGCACTTTTAAGAAATGCGTCGCCACTGGAAGTCCTTCGACAACTGTTGGATTTGGGAAACTCTGTTAGCAACAAATGAGGAGAGGTGTTAATCCACGACAAAGCGATAGATGAGTCTATCCACAGCTTCACAGAATCAACATTTTCCTTTAGAGCTGCTAGGACTTTGTTAGTAAGCTTCAAAAGAAGGAGACATGCTGCCAATTCGAGTCTTGGAATGGTCATGATCTTCAACGATGCCACACGTGATTTACTGTAGAGTAGTTGACTTCTTGTTTCCCCTGTTTTGGACACAGCTTGAATGTAAACTACAGCACCATAGGCTTTTGAAGAGGCGTCAGCAAAACCTTGCACAACAATAGATTTAACACTAGTTAATAGAACACATCGTGGCACACTGATGGTTTCTAAGTATTGTAGTGTATCGATAAAGGCTTCCCATTGCTGGGAGAGTTCTGAAGGTAGAATTTATTCCATGTTAGATTGAGCAACCACAGCTGTTGCATGAATATTTTTGCCTTAGCAATGATAGGTCCCAGAAGTCCGAGCGGATCATAGATGCGAGCGATTTGCGATAATACATCCATTTTTCACTTTGAATGCGATGGAAAAGTAATCGGTCTGTACTGTTTGAAGAAATCTTTATTTATGTTTACTACACAGTTACACAAAATACATCTGGCGGCTCTCGCGCGCCCTCTTACGGAGAAAAATAAGAAGGCTTAAAAAGGTTACAACACATCCCTCTTTGTAAAACGAGGAGCTTTTATGACACTAACCTTATATGTAAAAGTGTCACTGAAACTGTTCCACAGTAGGCCTAATGTCTTAACTGTATTTATTTGCTCCGAGTTTCTGTCAAAGGGAAATATACCCTGCTCATTAAACTGAGGCACGTTTGAGCACCATTTGTGCAAATTCATTCCACCTCTCAGAAGGAGTTGTGATAATTGCGATTTTTTACACACTAAACAGGAACTATTTGAATTGCAATTTGGTAAATTATGATATTGACCTAAGCAGTTAAAACATAATCTATTCATTTTGACTACATCCATTCTCTCTGAAAATTTCATTTCTTTAAACTTATGACAGAGATACAAAGCATGAGTATTATTTTTGCAAGCTAAACATATTTTAGATGTCTCATTTTTTCCATTTACAAATAAAGATCTCTCGATATGAGGCTTTGTTAAGTTAGAATTAATACTATTTAAAATTTCATCTCTTCGTTCTAAAAAGATCAGAAATTGATCAAAATCAGGAACCTCATTATCTTTTAAAATTATTTCAAATTGTTTTCGTGTTTCTCTGTCGAGTTTATCTAAAATAATATTTAACAGTAAAGCATTTGAAAATTTGTCTCTTTCAAATTCTAAAGATTTTAATGATCTCAGATTTTTATTTATACAATCTAATAAATAACGAAGGTCTTTAGTAGATTCATGCCTAATAGTTTGACAATTAAGTATATTTTTAATATGAGAATCAACAATAATTCTGCGATTTTCATACCTTTGCTCTAAAAACCTTAAATAATGAAATATAATTATCGTCGGAAGTTTCAATAGTTTTGGCATCACCTCTTAATGAGCCGAGTAAATAAAAAAGTTTATCACTTTCAAACAGTTCTGGATTTTTGTCAATCAAAGTTTCAAACTGGCCTTTAAAAATATTCCACTCTTCAAACTTCCCAACGAAAAAACTCAAATGAGCAATGTGGACTGTATTAAATTTTAAAGTTTATTTATTGAAAAGCGCTTAGGAGCCCATTGTTTGCGTCCCTTCTCTTGCGTAAGCTTTGGTCTTCTCCCCACTTGACCTTGAGTGGAGTTACAATAGTGTTTACAGCCAAATATGCGTACAAGAGTCTCCAAAAAAGACACACTCGGAACAATAAATAAATATATATATATATATATATAAAGGAGAAAAGCGACTCACTCACTGACTGACTGACTAATCACGATATCTCCGGAACTATTCAACTTACAGACTTGAAATTTGGTAGACATGTTCCTTTCATAGAGTAGAGATCCGCTAAGAACGGATTTTTTGCGAAATTCGAACCGCAAATGGCGTTACGGGAGGGGGGGGGGTTAAGGGGCGTTATAAATAATTGTTTCCATTTTTAAGCTACTTGACGTACAATCTTGAAATTGGGTAACAAGATTCCTTTCATAGAGTAGAGATCCGCTACAGTATGAGTTTGGTGAAATTCGAGCCACAAGGGGCGTTACGGGGGCTTAAGGGGCGTTTAAGAAAATTATTTCCATTTTTAAACTAATGGATGCACAGTCTAGAAATATGATAACCAGAATCTTTTAATGGATTAAAGATCCCCTATGTAATGTGTTTTGGGAAAATCGACCCCTAGGTGGCGTTGCGGGGGCTCAAGGAGCGTTATAGTTAACATTTTTCCATTTTTAATTTATTTGACGCACAGTTTTCAAATTTGGTAAGCAGATTTATTTCATAGAGTACAGTTCCCCTATAAAAGGAATTTTGTGAAAGCAGACCCCAAGTTGCGAGGTGGGGGGGGGCTCAAGGAGCGTTATAGATAAATATTTTAGTTTACCTAGTTTAATATACCTGCTTGAAAATTGGAAGGCATGTTTCTTTCATGGAGTAAATATCCGCAACATAATGGGTTTGGGGAAAATTGACACATAAGGGGTGTAGCGGGGGAAGGGTAAAGGGGAGAAGTAAATTCCGATTTTTAAACTATTAGACGTACAGTCTTGAAATTTGGTAAGCAGATTCCTTCCATTGAGTACAGAACCGCTACAAAATGGGTTTCGCGAAAATTAATTCCCAAGTTTCCTTTCACGTGATTAAGGGGCGTAATAGATAAATATTTCCTTTTTTAAACTATTAGATCTACCTACTTGAAAATCGGTAAGCATGTTCCTTTCATGGAATAGAGTTCCTCTAACAAAGAGTAAAACCAAAATCGACCCCTAAGGAGGGTTCAGAGGGGTCAAGGTGAGTTATAGAAAAAAAATCCTGTTTCAGAATTGTTAGACCTGCGTACTTGAAAATTGTTAAGCATGTTTCTTTTGTTGAATAGGGATCCAATAAGATTGTATTTTACGGAAATTAACTTCTGGGGGAGCAGAGGAATACTGGGGCGTACTGACAAAAAAAATTCCTTTTTTCGAACTACAAGGACTATAATAATGAAACTTGGTTTGCATTTTCCTTTTGTTGAATTGAAATCTGCTAAGAACGGTTATTTTGGAAAACCACTCTCAACGGGGTTACGGGGGTATTGATAGTAAAAATTTCATTTTTTTTCCTGTTATATTTAGACTTGAAATTTGGCTTGCGTGTTTATTTTACGGAGTAGACATCTACCACAAAAATTGGTTTTGCGAAAATCCACTTCGTTAAAGGGTTACGAAAGTGCAAACGTCATTCTATACTTCAATTTCAGAGATTTTTAGAAAATACAAATTAGATAAGTTCGGCCTTTTTTTTTTTTATCAAGAAGCGACAGTTATAGGTATAAGTATATTTTTCAATACAATCGAATTCTTAATGCTCTAGGACTTAGATATCAATAATTTATCTATCTATCTATCTATATATATATATATATATATATATATATATATATATATATATATATATTTATATATATATATATTTTTGTAAAACATCTTGAAATGCCCAGCGAAGCGGGTAGGTAACGGCACGTATATATATATATATATATATATATATATTTCAAAAATATACTAAAAATAGTTATATACCTAAGATAACTATCGTCATAATAGAAAAGATTTAGCCACAGAAATACTAAAAGCAAACTCCCAGCTTAGGAACTAGAATGCAGGTTTAAACAAAGTTTTCTGGCCAGCCAACCTTCACCTGAATTTGCCAGTATTCTGGCCATAGGGAAAGCAATAAATTTCTAGAGAAGTTTAACTATATTATAGATAAAACCATAATCTATTAATTTAATA